>QVAJ01000090.1:2158528-2171791 GCA_003546035.1 Mixornis gularis
CAATGAGAGAAGTGCAATAAAAGCATAACATTTAGTCATCTTCATCAGCAGAGTTCTAAATGGAGGTCACAAAGATGAAGAATATCAAAGGCACTTAATGAACTAATCTTGATCATATTTGTATGAAGTTTATCTCTATTGTGGGTTGGCCCTGGCTGAATTTTACATGCCCACCAAAGCTGCTCTATCACTCACCACTTCAGCTGGGTGGAGAACAGAAAATATAACAGAAGATTCATGGATAAAGATAAGAGCAGGGAGAGATCACTCACCAATGACTGTCACAGGAGAAATAGACTTGACTTGGGAAAATCAGCCTCCTGACTACTGCAAAAATTAACCCTGTCCTGGCCAGAAGCAGGACACCAACACAGTAATATCTTCTGTCAGCATCTCACAAAAGCCACCCCTGTAGCTCCTCCACTACCAAAACCTTGCCATGAAAACCCAATACACTCCCAAGTATTTGGAAAGGCAGTGTTTGAAAATTAAACTAAGGAAAGAAGACTGACATAATGGCATGAGGATGTGACTTTTAAATCGAGAAATTATGATCAAGTGAGGATAAATGGAGCAGAACTTTGAAAGAAACAATAAATATTTCATGCTTGATGCAACAAAACAGAGGAAGGAGCACTACAGGTATGCAAAAAGAGGTGACATTGCCAAAATAATATCACTGGTAAGAATATTAACGCTAGACATATAAATAGGAAACAGTTACCAAGACAAATTTAAATGTGGTATAAAAATYTATTTAGGTATCTTGGTTGGATAAGGAAGACAGACATGACTACAGAAACAGAGAGACATAACCTGCAAAATCCAGAGAGCAGTGAAATCACACTAAGAAGAAGCACATATAGATTGTGAGTTTCAAGGACAGGTTTTGAGTTTTTGGGTTTGAGTGAGAGACTAGAGGTTCCACAAAATCAGGAAAGGAAGCAGAAAGTTGTTTTTGTGAGGAAAATCTTAGTGCTCTCTTTTAGGTATGAGCTGGAGTGATARATATTCACAAATGGAGGTCAGGCAGGCTGACCAATATTTTAGTCTGAAATAGTAATGAAGAAGTTTTGTGAGTCATAAGTAAGCAAAAGATGATTGCATTTTTGATGGCATTCAAACATCAGCTCATATAGTCAGTAAGTCATAAAATATGTTTGCAATTTTTGTTATTCATAATGGAAAGGAAGCACCAAAATAATCTTTAGAATAAATGATAAAAAATAAAAATTATTAAAAAAATCTCTTTTCTCAGCAATTCAGATATGCTGTGCTTTCTCACAGCAAATGTCCCAGTCGTGGAGAAAGCCTAATGCCACAAYTGGATAACCAAAAACTTAGACAACKGAAGGCCACAAACCAGTAACAAACCAGGAATACCTATTGTGATAGCTGGAAATCAATCTGCTATAGAGCTGGACATAGCATTAGGCTTCTTCAAACTCCAAAATTTACTCCCAAGTCATCTTCATTAATTTGGCTTTCAAAGTCCTCTCTTGAAATTACATGTCTTTAATAAAGCCCTTTAATAAACAAGYACAAAGAGACAATTCCAACGGGAGTTAGTTTTTGATTTTAAAACATGCATTGGGAGCCAAGGTTTTCCATCTCCATGGAGAAGGTGCATGTCCTGTGTTAAATTCTCTTTTTTTTTTTTCCTTAGATACTCCAAATCTTCCTATTTTCCAGAAGGTGCACAGTTTCTAGGAAGAATACAATGACTGTGCTGAGCTTTTCCTGTAGAAGCAATAGCTGCTCTTGCACTAGTTCAATATCTGTTGGCTCACACGTTGATTTTTTTCAGCTGGCAACACTCATACAGAACATAAGGTTCTTCACTGGCCCTGTAAAACAGCTTTTCTTCTACRCTTATGTCTCATGTTTCCAGGTAAGGTTTATGATCCGAAGATTTCAAAACACAAATGGTGTGGCTACCATAAATTAACTTTACATTTCTCTCAAGGACACATCCACATAGATAATAARTGATAGAAGGGGATTGATGATCTCTTTTGGGTTTTTTTAGTGTTACTTTTACTTTTCTGACCRCATGCAAAGGTTATATATTAATTGTTTAATAAAGCTTCTGAGATTTACATAATTAAATTTTGTATAAGAACCTGTGAAGTCTATAGATTTGCATAGGTAACAAAGGTTTACAAGCTAATGAATGAGCCCCAAATAAACATTTATTTCTTCCATTTGTACAGTCCAGTACACAAATATTCCTTCTTGCCAGGCAATTTCTCATCCTGGGCTACTCTTCTCACTTCTTTTGCACTTATGCATAAAAAAATAGTCAAGTTCTTTCTCAGCCTTTTAACGCTGTGTCTTTTAATTTTAATCTTTTAAGAAATTCTCAGAACCTAACCAATAAAAGTGAGCTCCATTATTTTAAGTTCTTCTTTCCAGTTTTCCTAAAAATGAAACTAGAATATCTATATTTGTTCACCATTTAATCAATATTACAGCACTGGGCTATTCTCARGAAGAAGGCTTAGATGATGAATACATATATAACTTCTAAGAAAATAAACTCACTATTAAGGACGTTGCTTATTAGTATATAAAAATCAACATAATGAATTAGGTTGGTTTTAATCTATGTATATGTTTATCTATAATGATTCTAATAAAAATATACTTTTTGTTGTCAATATAAAATGATAATAAATGTACTTGGAGAATTGTTAAAAATGCACAACATGACACGGGAGTCATGTCCATTTGCGGAAATGTCTGAAGATCAAGGAATTTTTGAAATAATAGTACAGGTCACACCTGAAAGAAACATACTACAAAGTTTTCAATTTCTGGTTTACCAATTACTGAAATGTGGAAGCAAAAGACAAAATTAAACATGTATTCATTAATTTCAGTATGATATAATTTAGCAACAGCAAGGCATAGCAATAGCACCTTGTCTAAGTGCAAGGATAAATAAACTTTGAGAAATAAGGAAAACTGAGAGTGAATATGTAAAATACCAAGACCAGAAACTTACGGGATTTTCTGTTTTTTGTGTGATTTTCAAAAGAAAAGTAATTAAGAATTCCTAGAAGTACGGCTAGAATGACTGTTGACACTTTTGAAATTTTATGTGGGTCAGAAAGATAACTGTCCTACAAGGAGTCAAATGGGGTGATTAGTTTCCTAGGTCCAGACTGTTCACAGAATTATAGAATGGACTGGGTTGGAAGAAACCTTTTAGATCATCTAGTTCCAGCACTTTTCATTTGACCAGGATGCTCATGGTCCCATCTCGCCTGGCCCTATACACTTCCAGGGATGAGGCATCCACAACTTRAATGGGAAACTCATTCCTGTGCCTCACCACCCTCACAGTAAAGAATTTCTTCCTTATTTCTAATCTACATCTACTTTCTTTCAGTTTGAAGCCATTGCCCCTTGTCCCATCACTGTAAGCCTTGTGAAAAATCCCTCTCTGGCTCTYATGTAGGCCCCTTTAGGTACTGGATGGCTGTTAGAAGAATTCCCTGGAGCCTGTTCTTCAGGATGAAGAASACCCCCAGCTCTCTCCATCTATCTTCATAGGAGAGGTGCTTTAGCACTCTGTTSGCCTTTATGACCCTCCTTTGGATTCGCCTCTTCGCATCCATGTCCTTCTTCAATTTGGGGCCCCAGAGCCAGATGCAGCGCCCTGGGTGGGGTCTTACATGAGTGGAGTAGAGCGAGGGGATCACAGTCCTTGGCCTGCTGGCCATGCTGCTCTTGATGCAGACCAGGGCACAGCTGGCCTTCTGGACTATTGGTGTACATTGCCGGCTCATGTCAGGCTATGCAGCAGCCAACATCTGCAAGTTTTTTTCCTCAGGSCTTTTCTCAATCCATTCTCTGCCCAGCTTGTACTTGGAACTGGGATTTCCCCTACACATGTACAGGACCCTGCAGCTGGCCTTGTTGAACCTCGTGAGGATCCATCAGGCCACCTGTCAAGCCTGTCCAGATCTGTCTGGATGACATCCCTTCTCTCCAGTGTATTGACCACCCCACACACCTTGGTGTCACTTTGAAGATTATAATAAACTCTGATAAATGGGCATGTGTCACTTCAAATCACCTTTAACATACTATTCACTGCAGCAACCATCAGCTCAATTTCTCCTCAATTAGAAGCCTCCTAACTGAGCCTACCATTAAATAGAAGGRAAAAAAAAGTACCACAGGCTGATCGAGAGCCGCCAGTGGCACTGATGAGTTATCCCACATTGCTAAGGACCTCCTCTCCTCATAGCCACTAGGGACACAACTAACCAAGGCAATGTTAAGCAGGGGGAAGGCTCCAGTATTGTAGCTTATCTGAGTCAAGATGAATCTGAGATGGTTTGTAACTACTGTACAATCTGTATTCCCAGAATACTGGATAAATATGTTTTAAAGCATGAAAAATTTTTGAATTCTGTAACAATTATTTGTAAAATATTTATATGTTAGTAATCAATTCCTTTAATAAATAATCACCTATTGAAGTTTAAAATTAAATTGATCTCTGTTGTTTGCATTTTATGACACYATGGAAATAATTCTTTCCTCAGAAATTGAAGGTGCAAGGTAGATGTTGACTTTTAATTTGGAATTAAATTCTGTTTAAAAATGTGCTCTAAATAGCCAAGGATTTCATTATTGCCACTTTTTTTTAGAATATAGGGTTAAGTTGATTTAAAAAATCTGTGCTGTCTGCAAGTCTTGAAAGGTTTTCGTGAAGACATATGTCTTGCTTCAATGTTTTGACATAAAGATGGTAGCAAGTTAATTAATTACAACTTTCATATTTCTTGTGAGAAAGTTGCTCTGTTAAATTAAAAACCTAGGACCTTTATCATGTCAATCACAGGATGATATCTGCACAGAAACAATCTAATTTGTTAGTCTCACTGACTATAAAAGTTGGTTTCTTGTACAGTGTATTTAGATGCCTCTGCCATTTGTGATAGGTGTGATATAAAATAAAGGTTATGTCTAGGTCAGCTGGGTTAGATCATGTWATTAAATTTAATCTGGATCAGTCTCTAAGGTTATCTTGTTCCAGATTTACCCTGTTTTAGACCCTTGACTTTCCAAAGAAGTCTTACTGGTGAAGTTTGGGGCAAAGAAGGCTGTCAGAACCTCAGCCTTTTCCACATACTTCATCAGGGCCCCTGATCGACTCAACAATAGGCCCACATTTTCCCTACTCATCATCCTCCTGTATCTATACTTAAAGAAGTACTTTATGCCTAGTGAAACTTTTGTGCACTCAACACTCCTTATCAGATTCATCTCCAACATTAATGTTTAACTTGGCTCTAGTGTACTTTAATCAAATAAGTAATATTTTTGAGTTACTGGCACAGAAATTCTCTAAAGCTTTATGAAAAATGCATACAGCAAAATCATGTAATATTGGGCAATAAAATTCCCTACCAGATTCTACTCAGTCCTTAAGTGGTCAGACAACCATTCCTGCAATCACCCTACATTTTGGTTGAAGAAGGTGCTGAAATGGCAACAGCTTCATGACCTGGTCCATACTCAGTGGTTTTGGTACTTGCAATTTATGAAAATGGCGACTGTTATGTTTACAGATGTAACTGCAGAAAAGGAGCACCTGATTGTTATGAGGAATATGTCAAAAGATTAATTATCAGCTAAATMCAAACACAAATTCATATAAGAGAAAAGAATGTATAGTCATAGATACAAGAAATTATGTACAATCATAAGCAATGCTCTGTAAAAAACAACAGCATTCAGTATCTACTTCGGGTTGATTTGCACTACACTTAGTCTGAGGAAAAGGGAGTGGTGTAGGAAACTAGTGGTGGATGCTGAACATGATCCTGACATCAAGAAACCTKTGGTTGAAGAAACACAGAACCTCTTTGTGTAAAGTCAATGGTGCATGTATTCTCTTGAATACTGCCACTGGTATCATTTCACTGATGCCAATGGCAATCACAACTTGTGCTTGCATGTTACACACTGAAATGGGAGATAAGRCCTGTAGTCATGTTTTTATTGTATTTAATGAGCATTTTATGTTAAACAAATTATCTTTTTCACTCTCTCTTCTGAAGTAGCCTTGAAGTTCAATTTTATGCAAATGCTGATGTTTGTCGATTCCACTGACCTCTACATCACTCTAAACATGATTAATGCATCAGAAATGGTCTCTTAATCTTTTCTCTGCTGATGGCATAGAATTTACAACTTTTTTAATGTTCATAGTATTTTTTTTTGCATATTCTCTAATTTTTCAATTAGTGTATTTGCTGATGCAAGTCTATTAATTTGGTATGGGCAAGACAAGGCACCATTACAGTTTCGCAGGRGATTAGGATCCAGTTCTGCTAAACCCTGGAGAACCAGAAGAGATGCCTTTTCAAAGAAAGGCCGATGTACTAAATACAAAGTAAGCATCATCACTCTCTTACATCTAGAAATCATCTATGTTTTGCTAATTTCCCTTTAAAATTAAGTTCTAAAAGTTCCTCTCTGCAATTTATTTTGTTTGAGTACGGCTGGATTTGGGACCTGGTCTTAGAAAGTGAACCATGAAGCCTCTACTTTGCCTGAAACAGCTTTGTAAAACTCAAATTGTTAATTGCTCTAGGCATGTAGTTTCTATTTACTTATTTGTTTGCCTGTTTGTTTTTTGTTTGTTTTGCAGGGAAGAAATAAAATTATATTTATCATTTCATTTCTTCAGAACTGTGACAAAGAAATGAAAAAAATGAAAAAATCTGATTTGGAAATTGATTTAAGAAAATAATAAAACTGTTTGTCTTTTTAACAATCAAAAAAATGTGTTATGTCCATTCTGAAAATAAATAAGTAGAACATTTGGTTTATTTGTAAGAAGTAAAAAATTCAGTGAGTACATGTAGAGAAGAGGGACATGAATTTTGACAGTTATATATCTAATCTACTAAACTACAAATCAGTAAAACTTCCTCAAAATTCAATGAAGTTTATGCTGTTAGCAATTCAATTCTAAGACACTTGAATTTTTTTTCATTTTTACTTTTTTCAATTCATTAGGTTCTCTGTTGCAATTGTGAGGTTGTAACGGTTGAACAGTGAAACCGCTTCCCAACACTTATAGTGTAGCTGTATACAGCCTGAGATGTGTAGTTTTTATCTGTGAAAGTTTGTGTTTATGAGGAGAAAAGATAAAACAAATTAGCAAAATGTTAAAACTTTCTATGAATATACTGAAGTTGCAGAATGTTTTTGCTGCGAGTCAGGCGATCTCAAAATGCACTACAGAGCTCAAATAAATTGCTCATCTGTGACAATAGTTACTTTGTCCATCAGGACTTTCATGGGACAAATGTCCTATCTATAACTACATCATTTATTTTCTTTATATAGTACTCATATCACCCTTGCCATCATAAGGTGAGCAAAAGTGGATGGGAATCTCATTTAAGGCATTTTCATTTGAGATAAAAATCCTAGTCGCTCTTTAGGAGATTAGTCGGTGCTTTAAGGACAAAATTTRCTTCCTTAAATAGATATCTAAAGTAGGTCAGATGAATCATACACTCTGTGTGTCTATTTCCCTTTGTTGTCTATAAATCCTCAGATGATTAGTGTAGTTAAAAGGGAAATGTATCCATTCAGCATATCCACATTGGCATAACAAATGCTTCTCTAGGTAATATCTGATCTGTGTAGGGATCTGCCAAGGGAACTTTAAACCAAGGCAGCAAAGACCCTTCCCTTCTTCAGAAAGGAAGCAGGTTCAACAGTTACTGCATGCTCCCACTGCCATGGTACCTTTTGGTTCAGAATTGCTAGTGCAAAACTGACAAGGAACTGTGTAAACGAGCTTCAGCCCTGAAGAAACTAAGTTGTCTGTTGTAGAGTCATAGAAAACTGTTCTAGAAAACTTGTCAGATGCCATCTTAGTCTACTTCTAGCCTTATGAAGACGTAATACTCCTGTAACATTCCTGACAGTTGTGTATGTATTCTGCTTCCAAAATTATCCTATTTTGTCTGTCCATGTGAGAACTTTACAGTTTTCCCAAGGACCTCATTGTCCCTTGTTGCTTTACTATCCCTATCAATAGAAATATGTTGGTCTAGCTRCACTTCAAGCCCTTTGCTTTTGGTTGTAATCTGAAAGAATAGGACCTGAAAAACATTTTATCCTCTTCCTCCCTGCAACAGCTTTCATGTGTGTTTGAAAATTCCTCCCAGTATATTTCCTCAAGTTTTGTTCCACTACTTTCTATCTTTTCTTGTAGGCGATGTTTCTCCCATAGTCATGCTGAACACTGCAGCTCAGAACTCTCCTTTACCTTGGATGACAAATACACAAACGATTTGCATCTCAGGAAAACAATCAGATGAAATTTCTCCTCTGTTCTTGGAGCAGTTGCTTGTCTAAGACAGAAGGGGAAAAAGAAGTTATGTAAAAGTTCCAAGTATATCTTSTGCCAGCCAGGGTTAAATTTAAACACAGTTTGTAGGAAAATGTGCTGCTCTGACAAAAAAATCAAAAGATCATCTTGATTAAACCTTTGACTTGTTGCCATTTTCAGTCTCTACTGGGAATTACTGTTTATAAACACAATTAACYGAAAAAAAATATTACAAACTCTTTGATTTTACTTGGATGCTGACAGTGCTAAAAAGTGAGAATTTCCAAAGATAGATGGTAAGCTCTTCTTTTATCTTTTCTTTTTGAGGGGGAGTTTTTGTTTGGGTTTTATTTCCTTTTTTAGTATTGTATAGTCCCCAGCTGGGATGGTTGACTCTGGCTGGATGCCAGGAGCTCACCAAAGCTGCTCTATCATTGCCCTCCTCACAGGTCAGTGAGGAGAAAGTGCAACAAAAAACTCATATTTTGAGACAAAGATAGAGAGAGAGCTCTCACTGATTACTGTCATGGGCAAAATGGACTTAAGTTGGGAAAATTAGTTTAATTTGTCAGAAATCAAATCAGATTAGGATAATGAGAGGTAAAAACCAAATCTTAAACCATCTTCCTTTCACCCACCCCTCCCTTCCTTTTCCTGGGCTCATCTTTACTCCTGATTTGGAGGACTGTGCTGGTTCACTCACACAGTGAGGCAGAAGGTAATATACAGAGACTGGAAATGGGAATCGAATTTATATCGTGTTCCAAATTTATGCTTAAATTTTTATACCATGCTTGCATTGTGATTTCAGTATGCTGCTGTATCACTTAGTTAAACCAAAACCCCACGTAGTTTCAAATATCTTCAAAGAAGTAAATTTGGTATTCAAATATTGAACTCCTGTCATGTGGAACATCTGTGTGATGAGTTGACCTTGGCTGGCTGATGAGTGTCCACAAAGCTGCTCTTGCACTCCTCTTGCTCAGCAGTACAAGGGGAGGAAATGAGATAAAAAACTTGTGCATAAAGGCAAAAAAGGAAAAAAAAATTAAAAAAGAGAAGAAAAAAGAGGGAAAAAAAAAAAAAAAAAGACCAAGGGTCACATCCAGAAACAAAGAAAAAAATCCTGTATTTCCATCAGCAGGTGATATCCAGACACTTCCTGAGAAGAAGGGCCTCAAGTGGCATAAGTGTTGCTTTGGACGATAGGTTTCTTACTATTTAATGTCTTACACACATGCACACTCTTTTCTTGTGGATTTTATTGCTCAGCCTGATGTCATATGGCATGAATTGTCCCTTTGGTTGGTTTGTATCTGTGTTCCTGGCTGTGTCCTTCCCATCTTACCTCTCACCCATCATCAGCCTATTGACCTTGGGAAGGTTTGGGGAAGGGTGGAGAGACAGCAGCCAGGCAGTGCCAGCATTGCTCAGCAGTAGCCAAAACTCTGGTGTCTTAGGGATTCTGTTCTAAGTACCAGCACAAAGCACTGCACTGTATGGGCTGCTAGGAGGAAAGGTAGCTCCATCCCAGCCAGACCCAGCACAAGCTAAAAGAACCGGGTCAGAGAGTAATAGACCATGACACATTCAGACTGGAGAATTAAAAGATATTTTGTATTGCCACATTACTAATGAGATTTAATTATGTCTAATGGACAGGATTTAATTATGATGTTATTCAACATCAAATGTCTCTAAATCCGCAGCAGTGGTTTCTCACTAAGCCAGGCATTGATTTGACTTAGGGATTAGTTCTCAGTCATTCTCTTATAATTTATCTTGTTTTGGTTTAATTGTCAGATTATAACAGATCAGGAGGTGGAAGTTGTATGTGGAGGAGGCTTCTCAGTCTATGTTAAGAGCGATATAAGTATTCAGAAAAATAATAGCCGTGTGAGACAGAAGGTGCTAGGCAGAATTTATTGGAAATAAGCCCTGGATCAAATCAATTAAAGAAAATGACAAATAAAAGATTTGCAGCAGAAAAGGGTAGGAAGACATCTGTGAGCATTAGAAACATGAAATTGATAATGGGCTGTGTGTTACAAGGTTTGCAAGAAGTGCTCTGTTTACATCAGAATCATTTGCCACCTTTTTTTGCAGGAGACCTCTTGGCTGATACATAGGAAAAAATGTGATGGGGAAAAATGGTGTGCAAGCAAAGAGGAACCTGTKTACAGGAGAGTGATTGCTGAAAATAATAAAGATGTTAATAAAATAAAATACAAAGCACTGATGTTGACTAAAGGTGGTGAGATAATTAAAAAAAACCCCAAACATTGAACAGAGAAAAATAAAAGAAAGTCAACAAGTGGAAAAGTGACAACATAAAAATATGATTAAAAGATCCAAAGATCTAGGATAAATAGAAGGGGGAAAAAAAAAAGGAAAAAAAGAGACCAAAACCGGAAAAAAGCCCTATAAAACTCAACCAAACCAAACCAAACAAACTCACAAACAAAGAAAAAAAAAAAATAGGGTAAAACAACCAGGGAAAGAAAAAATCTACTAGGAGCRACTATGAATGGGATGATGTTGAGTAACCAACTTAAAGCGCTTGAGAGATACTTCTATTTTATGATGGAACTGACTCAAAATAATTGTATTTTTTTTCATGTTGTAATATTTATATTGATTTTTTCAAGCTAATGAGGTATATAGCATGGGTAAATGTTAAACCAGAGGACATGTTTAACTCRGATGTCAAGAAAAAAACATGGGACATCATTGCACCCTTAAGTCCAGGATGCCTCTGAGTGGAAGAAAAGCAAAAGTCAAAAAAGCCCTTGACCACTTTTCTTATCAATAATGTAGTTTCCTTCCTTTTTTATACTGCAGACTTAATCCAAAACTTTAAAAAAGAAGTTAATTTTCCATAAAAATTTAATCATAAATAATATTCAAATTGTTACATGTTATTTCAAAASCTTCCTGTAGCTGCTGAGCATTAGTAAAAATGTCCTCAAATCCAAAACTTTCACAGACATTAGCATGAGTGAATATTTGTTTTAAAAATCTTACCAGAGTACATAAATTATTTACTATTCATTATTCACTATTCAACATTTGCTATTCATTATTCATTCATATACTACAACAATGAGCTGCTCCGTTGTAAGAATGCAAATGGATAGATGCTATAGCTTAGATAGCTGGAGCCTGTCAATTAGATAGATGTAATATCATGGTGATGCAGATGACTAATCACACATTATGAATACTGAACAGCAAACAGTCAAAATTAACATTTTGGAAACAGCCCATASACCAGAAGTTGCTTGTCCAAACTATTTGTCCAATACTTACAAATAACTAGACATCAAGATTGGCTTCTGAATGATTCATGAACAGAAAGCAAGGCTAAAGGCCGATTTCTAACCCTTTAAAAATCAGTGGAAAGATCCCCACTGGCTTCAAATTATGTTTGAATAAGTTCTCCAAATGTGCAATTTATATTATTTACAGTACGAATTCCAGCCACACAATGCCTCATCATACATAGTTAATAAAAATTTTGTGCTTTAGGGGAAAAGATAAAAGATGCAGTCGTATTTCCTCCCAAAGATATCATTTAGCAAAACTCTGTCATGGCAGCATTTTCCTTATACCTTTCTTGTCCACTTATGTTAAAAAAAAAAAGAACTCTGTGCTACCATGGAGGAAAAAAATACATTGCCYTTTTAAAATCAAAGAGAAGGCAAACTATTTTTGCCTATTTTCAAACTGAAAATAAGAATGTGACATTTAAAAGGGCATCTAACACCTGTGCACTCCTCCTGATCTGTGGGACTGACTATGGCTAGTTTAGTCTTGATGCAATTTACATAGCTGAGCAGTGAAAGTAGTTCACTGGTTTTGATCTTTCCCTACTCCGAGACAAACATGTCAATTACAGTTTGTTTTCTTAAAACCAAAACTGTGGTGCTTTGCATTGTTTAGTACAGTAAACACTGAAAGAATCTGATGTTTGTTCTGAAAAGCTTATGATCTAATTGATCTTCACATGAGAAAAATGAAAAGGTCTTGCACTGAAGTTTAAGGAACTCTTACACTGATTAGAGTCCAATTCAAGATCCACGATGAAAGCTTTTCTTTTGATCTCTACACTAAAAAGATTATTCAGAAGCAGAGTGATATCTAAGAGACTAAGTGTTTTTGCTAAACTGTGTCAACAACTTTTCTTTAAAGCTTAGAGAAAATGCAGTAGTGGATAGGATTCATCCTTCAGCACCAGTAATAGCTCTGAATATTTTGTACATTGTCTATTTAAAGCACAAAACAGCAGAAAACACTAGTTAATAGCAACTGCCAAAATATTTAACACAAAATTTGAGGGATTCAGTACCTGACAATCTTTTGATGACCTCTCAGTTKTTTAAAAGATAGCCATGCAGTACTTCATACACTTAACATAAATCMTAGTATTGCCAAGAAACATTTCTTTTTCCTACATTTTTGCTTCCATCTTTTTCAAAACTCGGTGATTCATGAAGCAGTTTGTGAATTTCATTAAGATAATCATTCATTGTTTATGAGCTGCCCTCATTAAATAAAAATAACCTATTTTTGAAGCAATGAACTTAATTAAGAGGCTTATGATTTTCTACTGAAATCAAAGAAGTAACTATTAGAAAGCAAGCTCCTGCAGTGAATTTCAAAGCTTTTGTTCAGATTTCCTTTTTAAGTTGATCACATCTTTAAGACTCATCAGAACCGGTTTCTAAGTTACTCTTTACATGCAATTTTCCATCATGTGAGAACCAGGAACAGCCATCACTGGAAATACAATGCAATACCTGTTTTTTTATTTTCCTAATACTTGCTGGAACTTTAGAGCACAGCTTTGCAAATATTTTTAATTTATGTGAAACTGAAAAAAAAAAAAA
>QVAJ01000090.1:2182121-2200237 GCA_003546035.1 Mixornis gularis
CATCAACTTAATCTTGTTTGGATTTTATCTCGTTTTTTGGGGATTTTTTTCCATTTTATTGACAGAGACTTAGTTCTCTTTACTCCTTTGTGGTTAAATGGGTTCGTAACAGGACCACTAATATGAAAGCAGCAGGAAACATGTCAGAGGCCAGAAGGAGAGTCAAAAACAAAACAAAACAAACAAACAAACAAACAAACCCAAAAAACAACCAAACAAACCCTCTGTCAGAAACATACCGATCTTAAATAAACTCAATTAAATAAAATCTATTAATCAAGCAACTATGCTATAAAATTTGAAACCAGATTGACTGAGGGCTTCTGCCAAAAAGAGAGAAGTCTTCTCCTTATGTCTGGCTCCAGAATCAATTCTCACTGCTGCAGGGAAGAAGCTCATCTTAAAGCAAACCCAACAGAATAGTGATTAATTTTCAAGCAGCTCAGTCAAACTGGTACCTTAATCCTTATGCTTGCACAAGAAAGAGGAACACATAGGGAAATGTGAAAAAGATAGAAGAACCCATTTCACAAGCAGCTTGTTATTAAGTTCAGCTTAAGTAATAGTGAAAGATCCTGAAGTGTCTCTGCTGGAGTTAAATAATGTATGTTCCAGAAAAGAGTCCCATTAACTCTCCAGAAGAGAAAAAGTTTACAACTTGATTAGATTAAATACATAACTATGTTAAATATGCAAAGTGTGGTGAGATGAATTTCAGCCTTAAGCCATTCCCAAATTCAGTGACACTGGCAAAACTATCCAAGGTTCAAATGTTCTTCTAGTTCTTCGTATATACAGTTGAAGATCCAAATTGGATTATTAATACTCTTAAATTAATATGAACAGAGGTTCTGACAGGACTGCTCCTGTGAGATTGATCTTTTTCTTTTTGGTTTTGTTTTTAAAGAAAGTATAAGTTGTAAGCTTCTTAGAGGGGGTAGTATGAATGCTGCAATATTCCCAGTGGAATTTCCTGGTTTCTTCGCATAAACAAAGTGACCCAGCTGTAATGAGCAACTTGAAATATCATGGCTTAATCAATTATCAAGATGCAGTCTGATGACCTTGTACTTTCTTCTCTGTCTTCCAGGAATGTATTAAATTTGCTGTTACWTATGCAGTTGAATGTCAACTTGGGCATTTTTTTCCTTTTTCTTTTTCTTTGTTTTGTTGTATAGTTTCTACAGGATATTACAGATGTCATGTTTTCTCAAACCAAAATATAAATCCTCATAGATGATGAGAAATAATTTGGTGGTATCAGAAAATCCTTCAGATATGGGAATTATAAAAAAAAATATAATGTTGAGGCGTAGTATATTTTTATGACTTAGGCTCTAAGAGGTCAATATGCAAGTTTTTTACGTGGGAGACTTTCAAGTTGGAACTGGTCTGAAACTCCATTTTTCATTCTGTATATGAAACTATTGTATGCTCACTATATTGAGAAAGAGAAGTGAACTATACAGATGCAGCAGCAAGGGATAAATCTTTGTCCATGTCATGGTATGTTATAAGGGCTTTTTCATCATTCATTGAATACTCTTAYATTGACTACAGTTAAAATGGGGTGGCAAATGAGACAATTAGTATTCATGATAATACTTGCAAAATTTTAAAACTAGAGTAAATTAATATTTTTAATATTATGTATTTATAACTTTGGAAAAAAAAAAGCCTTGAAGAAGCTAGTAATARTTTTTTAAATTTCAGAATTTCATGAGAAATTTTTTAAAGTTTTGAAAGTGTGGTGGTAGTAGCACCTCCACCCAGATACTTGCTCTCCCTCCCAAAGCGATGAAGGACAGCATTGGAAGGGGATAAACAAAAGAACTTGTGGGTCAAGATAAAGATCAAATGCTAGTGCGAGAGACAGTAATAAGTTTAGTAGAACTGTTTAAGTTTCTCATTGATAAAACAGTTCTTGTCAATTTTGGACACATTAAAATCATGGGTATGTATTTCATATATATTTCTTATATTTTTTCTTAATTGGTGGAGGATGATCAGGTATCAGAGGAGGCTGCCCAGGGGAGTGGTGGACTCACCATCCCTGAAAAGGTTAAAAAACCRTGTGGGTATGGCCCTTGAAGGCATGGTTTGATGGTGAACATGACGGGATAACACAGTTCTAAGGTAATGGTTGGTCTTGATGATCTTARAAGTTTCTTCCAATCTCAATGATTCTGTAAATGGTACAAAAGGATTTGCTCACCACAACAAAATCAATGTCCAGCAAGTCTTCAAGCAGCAGGTACTCTAGAAAATTTCTCCCCGGTTCTATTGCTGACCATGATGTTAAATGTTACAGGATATACCTTTGGTAAATTGGGATCATCTGTCCAAGCTGGCTTCACCCCCATCCCCTCACTCCTCACCACACTACTCTATAGGGCAGCAGAGTGAAAAAGAAAGGTCTTGAAGTTGTCCAAGCACTGTTTGTCAGTAGCTAAAACATTAGTTTTTATGTTAGCTGAATCCCATTTTATGTGATGTGAGTAACACTTTGTGCATAGCAACAAAAGGGCAAGCCAGGGAAAAGTCTACTGCTGCTTGCAGCTGGGCCTTGAATTGGAAAATCTTGTTCCTGTGCATTTCAGCCCCTGGCTCAGCCAGAAGCACTTCATCCCATCACTGTGAAGAAGATCATTTAGTGCTGTCATCACAAATAACTTCAGTTTCACCAGCATTGGTGATGATCTCGCCTTTATATATATCGTTATTTTGAAATTCTTTCAAAATCTCTAGTTACAGATAAAAAAAAAAAAAAAAAAAAAAAAAAAAAAAGAAAAAAGAAGAAGAAGAAGAAAAAAGAAGAGTGACCCTTCTGGGAGATAGATTTTCAAACTTCCACTTGGACAACTGGATGTATGATGGGCAACAGCATTCCGCTCCTTCTGAAATCTCAGAAATCATATATTTTCTAATTATTGAAGAAAACTGWAGCAATTTTCTCATCTCAGATGGTACTTGAACACCTAGTAGTAAAAAAATGGTGATACTTATTGCAATCATTATTTACCATTATTTTGGCTGAGGAAGTGTAATTAACCTAGTTTGGTCTCTATTTCCTTAAATTAACAATTATTTGCYATGAKTCTCTATCTATACCTCATTAGCTTCTATTTTGATGTAATTATGTCKTTTAGCAAAGAGCTGTCTTTACATTGGTAAATCCTGAAGCTGAATAGGATGCATCAAGATGATCTACACTGGTGAGGAAAATGAGCAGATTACACAGGTAGAAGGCRAGTGCAATAGATTCAGAAAAATAGACTAAAAAATAAACTTATCTCATTCAATTTTGTATATCATACATGACACACTGGYCCTTATTATTGGATCAATGTGCAGTGCAACAGTAGTGTGTGAGGCTCCTTAGATTGCTAAATTTCTTAAGGACTACCTTGTGTTGTGACAATAGAAAATTATACCTGTTTGAGATTCAGAAGTGAGACCTCAGGACTGTAAGAGGCTCAGCCATCTTTCCGTCTGCTCTTTTGTTTTGGACTTACCGTGTGCCAAATGTAAGCCTGATCAGAAAATCTCTGTGTGCTCAGAACCAGATTAAAGATTTATTGCTTAATGGTTTTTTTACTCTCAGTAAGAGTTCAGTATGGGTGCGCAGGGACTGAAGAAGAAAATAATAAGGAGATGATGCTGGCAGCGACAGGAAAGAAAAAGAGATGAAAAGATAATTGTAACAAACATTTCAATTTCATTTATAAGGAAAAGTGAGGAATATTTTATTCTTTGTGTCGCAGCACAGGTAATTTTAACCATGTGGGATATTACAATGGTTGGTACGTCTTTTATTGTTACATTGGTCACATCAAAATGCATGGTATTTTTTGTAAAAGTTTATACCTCTCTCACATCAAAGTGAAGGTATTCCCTTTGTATTTCCCTCTTATTTTTATCCCAGAATGAGACTGCATTAAGCTGTCTAGTTCCTTTTGATTTTCTGAAGTGTATTTTGAACTTTTGCTTCAAATTGCATTCTGATTTCACAAAATGATTGTTAGTTAAATTTGAATTTTCTTTCTTCAGCATTTCTACTAAACTTGCACGATTACTGGGGATTTGACCCAGAGAAAAATATGCACTTTCATGATGTAATTGGAATAATTTCAGACACACATCTCAGCAAAGCCAATTGCTCAAGTGGAACCAGACTTTGATATATACGCTTATTTTAGAGTTCCACTTTATTTTACAAGGAGTCCAGTAGAAGTGAATGGACATGATTTTGTTACAATTGTCTTTGTGTGCTGAATGATAAGTACATTCTGTCACTTTCATATGCCTGGCTCCCAGAATAAGACAGTTCAGTGTTTCATGGAAATCTGCTTGTGTGAAAATTAGATACGTCATTTTTCTGTCCTGCTCTTCATTGATCTGAAAAACAACTAGTTCCTGTCCTCTCAGTGCTTATCTTTTATGCATATAAAAACTGGTGTTATGGTCTAAACCAGCCTTCATCTCTCTAGATCAAACAAATTGAGTTTCTTTAATCTTTTTTTAAAAGCAGATAAAATTTGCCCATTTTGCCACAGCATCTAAGTATCTTATGTGCTTTTGAAGTTTCTCTAATTGTTTCAAGTTTTTATTTAAAAAGGTTTTGAAAACAAGAAAAAAATGAGACTTTGAAAAAGGTTTACCTTCCACATAGCTTAGATGTGCTATTCAAAACACTTGTATTCTTTATCATATAAGAAATAAGAATAATTTCTTAGGGCAATAGATACTCTTTAAGAAAGAATCTGGCAGAAAATTTCCAGGTCAGATTTATTAAGGAGAAAAGAAATATTCAGTTTCCTTTTTTTTTAACAGCCATTTTCTTAATACACTTCAAAATGAGATTTTTTTTTTTTTAAATTAACCTCATGTTTTTATTTGGCCTGAATTTGATCCTCTCATATCTCCATTTTAGATTTACACATCTGATTTCTTTTTAATGTGACATTACTCCTACTTTTATATTGAATTTACTCTTAACAGTTTCAGACCATTACTGCAATGGATGATGATCATTCTAAATTCTAATCCCATTCTTTATATAYTTTATAATCCTGCCAGCATTGGCAACAGCCCACATATTTAAGTGGGTTTTCCTGTTTCACCATACAAGACATTAACAAAAATAATAACCAGTACTTTTTTCTAAGACAAGTACATTGGATACTTAGTGTARTGCTATGCTGGATAAATTTACTGCTCTTAGCTTTTAGTAAATTGTCTTCAAAATCAGAACAGGTGTATCTGTAAAGCAATCAGTTCTGAAGAAGGTGCATTCCTGAGAATGCCTTTGAATAGTGTTGCATGAGCTTAGTTCTCTCTAACAAATCACTGCATTGTGAAGGCAAGCCCTGGGAGAACTCATCTGAATTTCTTCTTTCAGTTTGAAAAAAACAGCTATTAAGGAAGAGTCTTTTTTTTGTATTTCTTCATGCATTTGTTTATTTATTTTTTCAATGGACCAATCATCTCTTTTACAATCATGACATGTAGAACACATATGATTGTATCAACAGCTTTTACCAGATAAATATTCCTGTGGATTTCTAACAACTGTATCCCATCCTTCTCACTTCTCAAAAAAATGCAGTTGAGATAGTTCCGCATAGTTTACTGTTGACAAATCTGTAACTTCTGATTCTTGCACAATGTTTGTTCAATAAATGACTAGCAGAATATTTCTGTGTGTTGTTTCTCTGTTCATTTGTACAGATTTTTACAGCTTCCTCTTTTATCCTTTACTGGAATCTGGTTTAATTGAGGACAATCATTCCTTAGGACTCTTACACTAAAGTCAACCCTCCTCACTTCTCAAAAAATAATAAGTAGCAGTTGAAAGATAAGAATGAGAAGTCCTGCAAAACTCTAATATAAATTTCTTCAAGCCCAGCAGTCTAAAATATTTTTACCATTAGCTAAATACTCTTTAAACTGCTTGCTCTGTCTTCATTCTTGCTTCTGTCTGTATCTACATRTTGTTAATTTTAGCTGTGTTGAGCCTCTGGCCACAATCAACCTTTTTCATGAAGTCTGAGAGGAAAAAAACTCTGGGGGRAGAAAAATTTTAGCCTCCTGCGTATTATATGTTACATCTGCTATAAGTCAATCTGTGTTAGGCTTAGGATGCTGCAGAAAGATTCACTGTGCCTCATAGCACTTTGTGAGGCAGTAGCTCAGCACTGACCAAATAAGGAAATACCTAGACTACTTTTAAAGTTGGAAATTAAATTTGCCTGAGTTCAATGAGAGTCTTTACAGTGACTTCAAAAAACGTTGGAGCAACGCTTTAGAACATGGCACTGGACCAATCTTTAAGTACAAAATGTATATCAAAAGTCCAGCTTCCAATCTGCTTTCAGCTGTTGCTGGTTGGAAAATTTTCCATGGCTGAGTTTAAAGAGYCTCCCAATGAAGCTTTCTTTACCACCTCCTCTCCTTTGTACACACATCTGCTTCCAGCCTGAGACAAGGAACCACAACAAATCACAACAACAGGAATGACAACAAAATGTGTAGTCTCAAGACTGCGCCAGAATGTCAGGCTGCTTCTGAGTGAAACCAGGTAAGGAAGACAGYTGCTCCGTGATGGCAATATGATGGCAGCCATCCCGGTTCTGATAAATAAGGATGTAGCAATAATGTTACTTCTTCAAAGTGTCTTTTCCTAATGCCATCATCACACTGAAGTAACAACAGCATGACTCTGAATTGGGTTGTGGAAGGAAGGATAAGTGGATATGTCTGGATGTTGAGGGAAGGAATATTGACCAGACTGTTTTCCCCACCTTTTCCAAAACATTCTTTACACTTGTAACAGGTTGATGCTGGCCAAGTGCCAGTGCACCCATGAGAAATCTTTTATTCATTTTCCTCACAGAGAATCACTTCCATGGCCAGCTTTTWCCCTCTTCACCAAAGATCAAGTCATGCAAAACCAGCACAACACTAAAGRTAATCATCCTGAAAACAAGTGCCAGAGCCACTCTTATCCATAGTCTGGTTACTGTGGTCTTATGATGGTTAACTGGGCTTTGGATCTCCTTGGACAAACAGAAAGATTTAATTTATATAAGGTAGGTATTGTACATATAAGAAATAACTGCAAACATATGAGGTAGCAAGAAAACTGTTTTCTGTCTTGGTGGGAAAAAGTATTCTCCTAATTTTGAAAGAAATTAGATGCAGAAATSCAAGAACACATGGCTTTACATGTGAAATCAGAAAATTGTGTGTGCAGGTAGCAAAAAATATTCCTTGTGGTAACTGAAGTATTAGCAAGTCATGTATTRCCATGGAGCATTCCCGTGTACTGAACGCAGCCCTCTGCACTGTTAATTGCTGGAATGATCTAAGATACGCTTTCGGCCCAAGTAAATGTTTACTCTCCTAAACAATTTCTGTGCATGTGTTAGCATAAAGAACGTTTCTAACAAGTATTTTAGATGTGACCACTATGTTTGGAGGATCAAAGAATGCAATAATAAGGATGAAGGTTTTCTTTGGTGAATGGCATTAGTGTCAAAAATGTTTATGAGCATCTTTTCTTCCAATAATATAGGTGTGGCCCTACAGCTCTTTTAAGCAAGGCACAAAACTGACTCCAACATCACCTCTCAAAACTTTGTCCTAGTTCAACTAAACTCACTTATTTGCTCTCTCTAATGTTATTGTCTTATACAGAAACCTAATCTCATTGAGTCTACTGGTATTAACTTTCTAATCAGAATGAATCTGTTAAGTTCAGACTAGAACAAAAAAAGCATCAAACATATCTGTCTTTTCAGTGCAAATGATTGATAACAACCCTCTTTTCCTGAATACCTGAACCCTCTTTCTTCATATACAGTAGTAATTAAAAAAAAAAAAAAAAAAAGAAACCTGCATTTCCCATTTGGTAGACTGTTAGGCTTCTGTTGACTAAAGTTTTTTTATCATGAACAAGGATGGAGAAAAAGGTGTGGCTGTGAATGTAGGTATAATGGGTAAAAATCTTGGGGTAAAAACTAGTAACAGACTTTTGAAAAGAAAAAGAAAACAAACCTCAAAATCAGAAGAAAATAAACATTTTTCAGGTTCCAAAAAGCAAATATTAGGGCACATTGTATGGAAGGGAAAAAAAMCAAATAAATAACAACAGAAATTTCCTCTCAGGAAGACTGTGAAGCACTCCTAGGAAGAGGTTAATCCCAAATTCTTACCAAGTTTCTTTTCCCTTTATTTTGTTTCTCCTTACAGTTATTTTCAACATAACCCTTTGGCTGCAGTTTTTACTGTAACTTCAGAGCTGAAAAAAACACAAGAGTTTCCTTTATAATTTTTATATCACATACTATTTAACAGACAGTTGCTATGCCAACTACACAATATTTTGGGGAGTTTTTATCCTTATATTTTCTCTTGTGGAAACTGGTGAAGTAAGGAAAATTCAGAAAATCAGGTARTACCTATTCCATGTAATCGTTTATTTTATATAGTAATGGAAGGTTACCCTTAGAGATGGAACCAAATAACTATCCTTATATCTTTGGTAGGAAATACCAGTATTGCCTTCACAGAGTGAGAGATAATACTTCTGGCAATTTTACTATCACATGGCCTTACAAGCAGCAAGGTAGAAAGAGAAACTAATGTGAGAGACAATATTTTGGAAATGTATTATAGGTGAAGATAAAATAGGTCTTCCTATGAAAATCAAATATATTTTTCATGCCTGGGGAAAGTGCTCTTGAAAAAATCCAGGCTCTCACTTGGGCCTCTTTTAAATGACATATTGCCAAAGATGTCCATAGAAAGGAATAAATTTGTATTTCACTCTAGCTTTTGATGATGCAAATCATAATCTAAGAAGTCACAGTTTACTCTCTAGCCGCACAACAGATTGATGAAAGCAACAAAATAACAGAATGTGCTTCAGCATACTCCCAGTCATGAAAAGGAATGATTGGAAGACAAGTGTTGGTTGAGATCAGCTTCTGAAATGTTCAGTTCTGATGGGTGTGTGAGGCAAGCTGACAGGAAGAACTGCATGCCTCAGGGAGCACTGACAGAATTCCTGCAAGGGGACAATGCATCAAGTGGGAAAACAGGGTTAAACTGTCCCAGTCCCTGACTGTAACAGGAAAAAGATGGGGCAGATAAGGAAAGTAAAGGTAAGAAAACCTAAAGGTAGCAATACAAAAAGCTAGCACCTATGAAATGAAATATAATAAAATCTTCTAATAAATGTCAGACTGTGTAGACCAGATGCCAGAAGTAAAATATAACTCAATAAGAGTTATATTTATTTTAACAGAGATGGCTTCATGCCACAAGAATCAATTCAAGGGTTTGCAGGTATGAGATTTTTCTTTACCTCATAAGATATAAGTAGCACCTTCAGAAAAGATGGCTTTATTGGGATATTGGGATAAATAGCCAATATAATTAAAAAGTAGCTCCATTGAAAAGAACCAATTTACATCAGTACAGTATAAATCCCCTGAGGAATAAAATCAGAGTTCTGCATCTACGTTGGGGTTAGGATTCTGAGTCACAAAGAGCAACATCATATAAGGGCTTAATGCCAGCTTTTGGTTGAGGCTTAAATATTCTTGTGAGTGTATTTGATATGGTTTCACTGAGTTACTCTCCTCGTTTTCACTGGGACAGACTTAATTTTCTTCTTAGTAGCTGGTAAAATGCTGTGGTTTAGATTTAGTATGAGAATAATGCTGAAAACAAGCTGATGTTTAAGTTGTTGCTCAGTGCTTACTCTTCATCATGGACTGTTGAGGCTTCCATGCCCTGCCAATCAGCAGGGGAACATGAAGCTGGGTGGGAGCAGGGTCAGGACAGCTGAACTGGCCAAAGGAATATTACATTCCATAGAATATCATGTTCAATGTATAAACTGGGCTGAGCTGGCTGCAAAGGGTCAATCTCAGCTCAGGGATGGTCTGGCTTGGTCCGCCAATGGTGAGCAAAGTACATAACTTGTCTTTATGGGGTTTCATTTCTGTCTCTCCATTTTTCTTTACAATTATTATTATTAGTAATGTTATATTTTACTTTGTTTCARTCATGAAACTGGTCTCAGCACAGGAGRTTTGCTTTTTTTCCTGATTCTTCCCATGCCACTGGAGGGGGAGTATAGAGCTGTGAGTACTGCGTGGTAGCGAGTTGCCATCTGCAGCAAGGTATTGCCACAACAATTATACATAGATAAAGGAAATTGTTTCAAATCTAGAAACTGTATTTAAGACCCTAGTCTTTTAACAATATATGTGCAGATATATTTCTCTGTGCACATATATTCCTAATGACTACATTAGAATGGATAGTTATTAAGGKTTTTTTTTAAATTAAATATATATGCAGATCTCATTTCAGAACAGAGATTTTTGCATGCAAAAACATAAAATATTTTTAAAATAATTTCTCTTTTCTATTCTTAGGAGAAAAAAAGACAATAACAAAATTGTTGATAACACTGATTTTGAATAAGTGATAGAGTGCATACTGCAAGTAAAAGTTACCTGCATGTAACCCCAGTAGGAAGATGTCTGATATGGAGACCCAACTTTCTTACCTTGTCAGCTGGAAAGGTACTGCATTGATGAGAAAATATGAGAAAGCTGACTGTTCTCATTTTTCCCATCCTGCGGTTAAATAGAAAGCTTTATTTAGTACTTTGTGTTTATAACTCTACAAGCATCATGAATTAATAAAAAATAAGGAAAGAATTTAACAAACACTTTTGCCTAGAATGTGCATTAAGGCAGCCACTTCATGAAAGTAAACAGAAATATTAATACTGCAACACCTCCTGTTTCCAACTCCCTTTCCCATTGTGCAGACACATCACACCCTGTTTAGCAAAAATAAATATCTCTTTTTTGGAACTACCAGAGTGCTTTCCTTTCACAATGCATGGAAATACATAGAGTAATGATTTGAGCTAGAAGGTTCATTTTGTCAAGTCTACTTGGTCAGTTCAACAAATTTGATTTCATGACTGCTTAAAGATTTCTTATGAATAAGTGTCAAATCCTTACCTCAAATATCTCTTCCAAGACCAATTACACTTTACCCTCTGCAACTCAGTCTTTTCCCAGACTATTAGCATAGCTCTAAGATATATTCCTAATATTTAATCCAAAATTTTCTTCTGCCATTAAAGCCCATAATTCCTCGTTCTGTTTTGACTGTCTAAGGGGAGCAATTGGTCCCTGTCTTGCTTAAACTATAGCTTTTTGGATTCAACTAAAATAATATGTCTTTTCATTCTTTTTGTCTATAGAATGAACTTGCTCAGATCACTTAGCCTTTTCYCATTGTATTATTTCTGTCTCCGCTAAATTCCCTCCTATTATATATATAWTTTTTTTCAACCTCCTCACCAAAACTGTGGGTAGAGTTCCAGCTCATTCTTGACTAGCATGGATTACAACATAACCATTTCATTTATATGATTCATCCTTTTTGAGAGGACTCAAAAAGGGCAGAGAAAAAGTGATGTTAGCTCTCTAAYTTCTGCCCTTTAGACATACAAGAAGAAGACAATATTCATGTGCATTAGGTTGACATGCCCAGGTATTAGAAGTGGGGGACTGCAGAGGTGGCCTCTGTAAGAAGAGGTCAGGGCTGCCCTGTGCTGGACACAGATTTTTCCAGGAGCAGGAGGTGCATAAGGTGTCAGAGCAGAGATGSTCTGCATCCCATTTTAGAGGCCACAGTGGAGAAGTTGAAAGGAATAAGGGGAAACAGCAACAAAAAGAAACTTCTATGTGCTAACTGTAATCTCCTACAGCTTCATCTCCCTGCAGCATTTGGGGTGAGGAGTCTGAGACAAAGCMGTGAAGTTGAGCCTGGGAAAGAAAAGAAGGAAAGATATTCTTTTATTGTTTGACTTTTTGTTTCCCACTACAAAAATCAGTAATTTAATATTCATTTTACTTTGCAATAAATTATTTTTCCTCAAGTTCCTTCTTCTCACAACGGTAAATAAGCTGTTTCCCTGTCTATCCTGGCACATGACCATCCTTGCAACTGTTCTTCCTATTTTTCCTCTGCATACCCCTGGGGGTGTGARGGAACAAATGGACTGGGTGGGCATTAAGCTTTTTGCCAAGCTTGAGCTAGCACTTCATGGTAGGTATTGCAGATTTTTTTATTGAATTATGTGTACCTCTTCTGTGCTTTGCATGACTGTATTCTTTCACATGAAAAATAATTACATCTGAACCCAGCAAAATATTCATAGTGCTCATATGCACACACACACACAAAAAAATTGCTTGAGTGACACATCATAAAAGCATCTTGTTTATTAAAAAATAAAAGAAAATAAAGAAAGACAAACCAATGAATAAGATTCATCACTTTACATAGTAAGAAAAAAACCCCACCATATTGTGAATATAACTCATATTTTGACAGCTACTTGAATGTGTCAGTAAAACTAAAGAAGAAATTGCCTGTCTGTATATCTACATCAGTATTGACTTTGGATCAGAGGCATATTTCTGCAGTAAATCTGATCATATCAACTTCCTGTACTGAAGTTCTCATTCTAGGAAGATGCAGTTTTAATCCATTAAATCCAGATAAAAATAAAATCRAATCTGTGGTACTTGGGACAAGGTTTAGGGGTGAACAGAGTGTGCTAGGTTAACGGTTTGACTCAATGATCTTAGAGGTCTTCTCCAAATTTAAATGAGTCTATGATTCTATGAACTGTGTTTCAGGAGGTCAATGTGCACCCACTCCAGGATGATATCCAGCCCAAGGGACCAAACAAGTATTCATTTGAAGTAAAGCATTCAAACCATATATGGGCGGGTGAATTCTCAGCATCCTTTTTTTTTTTTTTTTTTTTTCTGAAACATCTGTTGTTCTGATGCCTTACTACTTGCTGATATCCCTATATCTTTTACTAAAATAATATTTTGGTTGTCACTTTCCTTTAATAGTACAGTCCAAAGGAAGGCAAAGGACTTTATTCATAAGACATACTGAAGATCCTTCAAAGAAAATGTCCAGAATGGAGAACAATATTATACCCTCAGAATAGAAATGRGTAAATTGTTGGCTATGGTTTCTTCTTATTATATACCTCTCTATTGGTGACTCTGTAAATACAGTTCTCTCCCATCTAATAAGGAGAAATGAATACTGTTTTTGACAAAACACTGATATTTTGTTTTGTTCTGCTCTGTTTTGTCAGGAAATGTTACTTGCTAGGCTGCTTGGAGCTGATCCTCCAGGATCTAAGACACCAAAGAAAGTTCCCATGTAGACTGCTATCATTTCTGTTTCTGTTATTCATAGAAGTGAAACTGATCACATAATAGCATCTAGAAATTACCTATAATGTGCATCAGGAAGCTTCACTCACACATTTTTACTTTAGTGAATATGTGGTCCTATGCATATTTTGCTAGTACCTTTGCTTATTTTACTCGATTCAGTTGTTAAGAACCAGAGAGTTGTTAAGGAGTTGGCATGGGCCRTTGTTGTTCAAATTCCACCTGAATKTTCTCAYGTGTCACATATACTGACTACATGAAACACATGAAACACGTTCTGCTTATCAGAGGTGAAAGAAAAAATCATTTGTTCATGTAGTAGATTTAATTTTGGTGAAGAAAGAAAACTTGCTTCTATTTTATTCTGATCAGGATTTCAGAGAGAGTCAGAAAGGGTTGAGAGGGCTTCCCCAGGAGTAGGGATTGTCATGGTTTTCCTTTYGCCCTGTGTAATATTTCCACTTATGGGAATATTAACATGTTCGATCCTTTGTACAACATTTCTCTTTGTCAGCATCTTGCTTTTAAACTTCTGTCCTTATCCACAAAAAAAATGACACTTGGCATATAACTACAGTGGCTTGGGGATTGGATGGATTCATCTTCTGTTTGTCATTCAGTAACAGGTTCATGTTGAATCCTCCACATGCCTGAATATAATAGAGAAGTGCAAAAAATTCTTTTTGACATTGTAGCTCCTTTGTTTGTAAAATTTGATACCTGATGCTCACTGCTCCATGTTTTTCYTATTTTGATATCCAAGATTTAAGTGCTTTTTTAATTCCATGTGACCACTAATGCTAAACACAGAGGGTCATTAAATAGATACTACTTYCATTTCCCCACAGATTTATATAAGCTGAAAAGAGCCAAAGAAATGCCATGTTAGTAGTATTGCCTTAGATAGATATTAATAACAATTTATTAGAGAAATTATAATAACGCATGCATATAAGTGTATTTATACAGATACACCTCTTAGTCTAATAAACCATTTCTATACTGTATGTCAACTGATTAAAATTTGTTGAGATTTCCAGGAACCTGCACAAGAGAAAAATCATGGACRATCATCCACTGAAGGATTTCTACTRTACCATCAAATGATGCTATTAATGGCCTTGAAAATTAAAGCAAAATTGTTCTTTTTGCACAGATGGCCACTTTTTCATGAGTTTGAATGTAACCTAGAGATGAAGTAATACATAGGCATCAAATATTTTATGATATATTTTACATAAGCATCACATATTTTTTTTTTTATCATGTAAAGAACTGTCTATCAAGCTATGAAAACTTCCCATAACTGACCATGTGGTTTTCATTACTCTCTATRTGCAAGTCCAAACTCAAGACAATTAGTTCCACTGACTACACTTCAGAATTAGATAACTTAATGAGAATGGGTAACTCAGCATGCTGATATCTTCTCCTCTACTGTTTTTCATGTAAGTCTTACTATCAAAAATATTGGTTTGGGGGAGAGGCCTGGTGGGTGGAAATCTCCTGATCTTAAAGCATCTTCGATTTAGAGGTTCAAACGTTTTAGAAAAACCTAAGAACTACAATTTCTTCAAAGGGAGGGATGCATAGAGGTTGCTCTSTTAAAAAAACCCAAAACTATACAGGGTTTAGAGAAGTAGCTTGTATTTAGAAGATAAGTATTGTTATGCATTATACATAGCTTGAAAAAAGGTAGGAAGCAAGGGAATCTGAAACTTTTCTTTCTCCAAAACATAATTTTCAGTGTGGGTGCACCATGATGAATGTTAGCTATTTTAATCCAACTTTGCAAAAAAAAGTTGCTTCAAGGATGAACTAGTGTGTTTTATATTAGTCTTCATCTTCAGCGGAAACAAAGACTAAAAAAAATTACCTAATTGTTTTATTCTAGTTTTGGTTGTATTATAATTATTAGGTAATTGYTAATGGACTTTTGAAAATTCATTCTACTACTGTTTCTATGGTATAATTTGATTTTATGGCAATCTAATGACACGTGATAGATGTTGCTGGATAACAACCTCTGTCTTCTTTACAGCAAAAGCTTTGGATGTATTCTATGCAGCCAGCTGAAGATTTCCAAATCTGCCCATGTCTACTTGAAGTGCTATTGCTAACAGTTCATAGCTGAAATATCTGAAAAGCCATATTAAAACTACAGTACATTTTCCCAGTGTTTAGAGCTCTTTAATTTAATGAACATCATCAAAAGAGGCATAGCATCATCAAGGATTTTATATGATAATTCAGACAGAGTGAAAGAGAAATGATAAGGTTAAAAAGGGGATACCTAACCATCTGTGCAATTGTTAGAAGATTTAAAAAATTCTACCTGCTTACTATCATTAAAACTTTCTTTACAGATAATGAAACATTCACAGCAGATATTTTCTGAGATTACCATATCTGTAATATGCTTAAAAACAAAACAAATCTAAGAACAGAGCTTGTCAATCAAGRGACATCATGCTTTCTCCTAAATAGCAATCACAATTATAAAGCATTTCTAATTCTGATATACAGCATAGAGCTAGATTAATCAGGCTTTACGATCTGTACATATGATGAATATCTAATCAACGTATTGCCCACAGGACACTYGAAATACCAGACAGAATGCAAAATAATGTAGCTTCTGGAAGAAAATTTACTTAAACACAATAAAAATTATTGTTAAGAGAAGTCTTTGACTTTGCTTCCATAAGATCCTCATGACAAGCTGTTGCTGGATGAAGAGATATTGATATGGGTTGAAAACTGGCTGAATGGTCAGGATTAGGGCACGGTGACCACTGTCAGGAAATCCARTTTGAGGCCTAAGTGTCAGTAGAGGGCCCCAGTACTATTAACATCTTCATTAATCAACAGGATAATGGGTTAGAGTGTACTCTCATTGTGTTTTCAAGTAATCTGAAACCCAGTGGTATGGTTGATTTACCAGGTGGTTGTGCTGCCGTTCAGATGGACTGAAAGATTGGAGAAATAGTCCAACAGGGATTGTATGCTGYTCTGAAAAGGGAAACACCAAGTCCCTCATCTAGGGAGGAATAGCTCTATGCAATTGTACAGTCTTGGGTCTGACCAGCKGGAAAGGAACTTTGCAGAACAGGACCTGGGAACAGACAACAAGCTGACCATGGCCCAGCAATGCACCCTTGCAACACAGAAGACCAACAACAATCTAGATTGATTTAGAAAGCTAATGCCTGGCAGATCAGGTAAGGTGATCCTTCCCTTCTTCTGAGCACTGGTGAGACACATCTGGAGCGCTGTGTCCAGTGCTAGGATCAACAGCACAAAAAACCCATGTGCACAGTGGAGCAAGTCCAGCAAAGGGCCACAGAGGTAAATAACAGACTTGTCACAAGGACAGGCTGAGAGATCTGGGACTGTTCAGTATGAAGATGAGAAGGTTCAGGAGGATCATATCAACAAGGATAAATACCCAAGGGGACACTTAAAAGATGATCTTGCAATTCACACTCAGTGATAGGATGACAGGCAATGGCCAAAAATCAATACGAAAAAGATATTTTTAAAAAGAAAAAAAAAAATACTCTGAGTGTCCAACAGTGGAATAGCCAGAGAACCTGTGAAGTCTTGATCMCTGAAAAAAATGAAAATCTGACTGGAGATAATCTTAAGGAATACGTTCTGCCTGGCCTTGCTTTGAGCAGAGAGCTTGGAGTCGAAAGCTTGCAGAAGTGTTTTTCAACCTGTGTACCATTTCTGTCCAACATTTCTATCCCCTGGGCTGAATTTTATATATGTCACATTGGAAAACCAGCTAAATATTTTGTTTTCTTAATTAAAAAAAAAAAAAATCTCTTTTGTATATCTCACTGTCCATACTGAAAGAGGTTTAGATGTAATGGATGGAAACCAACTTCAGTGTGAGACAATGAAGTATTTTCAGTGTCAATAGGAGAACCTGCATGCCTGGTTACTTTAACAGGAATATATGGTATAAGAGGGGAAATTATTCTCCCCTGCATAGTGGTATGGTGATTACATTTAGAGTACTTCATGCTTTTGGGTCAGACCATTTGGAGATGGATATGGAGAAGAAGTAAGGAATGCTGTCAAAATGGTGAAAGCACACATCATAGCCTTTTAAGAGAGATCAAAATTGGCAAAATTTTGGTCTCATGGTGAGAAGAGTAAGGAGAAAACGTTTTTCACAACTGTTATGATGCCAGCTTACAAAGATGATGGAGGCAGCTCTTTTTGGTAGTACCAGGTGAAATGGCTGGAGAGATTTTATCTTAAATATTTTGTGAAAACTTGGGACATCAAAAATGTAAGATTCTGCCAGAAGAATCAACATGYAAGTATTTGTGGCCTAAATATTATGGTGCATGAAAGTAATTTAAGCTAAAATGTTCAGATTTGGTCTTTAGAGAACTAAGATTTCATTCCCTGCAGTTTGTAGCATCATAAACATATGCACTACGTATTCATGAAAAGAAGACAACAGAAGTGAGATGAAACTACAGAAAAGACTTGCATCAAGARCCAACATATCCATTTCTATTTTTGATGCAATGAAAATCTTGTTCCCAGAGATTACACAAGAAACTCCAAGAAAAATAGCTTTTTTTCAGAAATTTTAGAGTGGGTGTCTGCCAAGAAAAAAAGTCAGAAAGGATTTTTGGACAATGGAGGGCTGCTTCATTTTGCAGTTTGGAGGTTATTTGAAGTGAAGACACAGACTACATGAATTTCACAGAGAGCAATTACATGGCAGATGAGAGGGAATTGAAATTCGGAGAACTTTTCTGGAGTTTATAATAAATTAAATATGTAAAT
>QVAJ01000090.1:2201472-2223571 GCA_003546035.1 Mixornis gularis
CATCTGGTCTTCTTGGAGGTGAGGATCCCCTGGAAAACACAGACTTCACCAGATTAATGTATGTTTTGGCCATCTGGGAATGCTCAGGTACCTCCTCTGGGCAGCTGGACACAGTCTCTTGCAGCAGATTCTAGATCTGTTGTGTCACTTTGCATCATGTGCAGTGCTCTGCTGCAAGGCCTCAGGAATGAGCCTGGGGGGCACCTCAGGGGTCTTTGAAGGATGATGACACCCCCTGAGCTGGCCTCATGTGAATGTCCTGTGGATGGGGCCTTCCTGGGATGGGGGGTTTGCAATTGAGCCAGTTTGTGTGAGGGAGAGTGGGGTGGCTGTTAACTCCCTCTGATCAGGGGTTGCACCACAGCCCCAAAACTCTCCTCCTCCCCCTTTTGTTGTGGGGGAAGTGTGTGCAAACGTGGGCTCAGCAGATGAGCCTGTGGGCTGTGGCCTCCCCCACCTTTAACCCTGCCAGAGCTGATTTTCAGCACAGATGCTGAGTTTGGTTTTCTTGAGTTTATATTCTTCTCTCTCAACCTCGTTTACTTCTCCCCACTCTTGAGATAATTGGACAGTAGCATCACCTTCTCTTATCTCAAGTTCCCTTAGGCAGCTTAACTCATGGTCCAAAGTTCCAGCCAGGAGGCATATTCAGGGAAGGGTGGGCTTTGATGGTTGCAGCTGCCTTATACACTTTTGCCATAATGGGCAAAAAGTCCTTCATAACAATGTTTAAGCCATTAACCATAAAATTTCAGTCTCTGACAAAGGGTCAAGTAAATRCATGTTTAAACAGGAAGAGCTTAATGTAGAGAACTGATGCAATTCAAAAGATGAGACATTAGAAAATAGTTTGTTTCATATCACACTGCCACTCTACTTAGTTTGATATGTGGGTTCTTCTTTTAGCAACTGAGTGGAAAGCAGTCATTCAAGACTATTCATCTGAGTTCTCTCAGCCAGGCTTAAAACTCTATCACCTTGTCTTTCTCTCCCATTTATGGACTTATCTTCCCTTGAACAATTTCACATTTATAAAAATATCGATAAATTATATGGTTGATTTTTTAAAAGCAGGTAAAGCTGTCATGCTAAAATACCTGACCTAAACTAACATCTTAGTTTACATTTCTTCTTACAAATTTCCTCTCAAAACTASAGTATATGCATTTCAAATGGTTGTACTGTACTCTCTCTGTTCTTCTTTTAATAATGTTAGGTACAGTGCTGATCAATTTGTTACCCTAACCCCCGCTTCACACCATCTAATCACACAGGCAGCTGAAATTATTTGGCTTAAGCTTCCAATGGAGTAAGTGAAACTCTTAATTTCCTTTTGAGGGGCACTTTCATGTTCCACTATATTAACAATTTTATGTAACCACAAGGAAAATAAAAAAGTAAAGCAAATGTTAATATAGGCAGCAGCAAAGAACTACCAAAACAAATGCCTCTATCTGCTCTATCAAATAATTTTTCAACTTTGAGTTTTCTTCCTAGAAGTTTCTAGATGATTATGCCAATCTGAATCGAAATTTGGATGGACAGTAATTTACTGCAAGAAAGGACAACAGTTAAACATTAAAAAAATTGTTCGAAGTCCAGATTAAAGGACACGAATCTGCAAAAAGTGTTAAACAATGAAACATGAATTAAGCACAGACTATAGCATCAGTACCATGGAAATTTGGAATGACTATAACAATTTCACTAAAGCTCATCATTTATAAAAAACTGGAAGCTGACAGAAATTAATGTGATCAAAACATATTATGATGGCCACCAATGTTTCCATGCTACAATACTTCCAGATAAATATTTCTTGCTAATCTAAGAGAGTTCAGGCCTGTAACATTATTACACCATGTTTTAAGCTTATTTATGGGCAACTTGGTACAACTATTTCCAATCTGCATGGGAGTCATTTTGATAGAACAGTAGAAACAACATTTTTGTATTACCTAGAGGTCAATATTTTAGGAATGTATTTAATAATCATAGTGTTTGTAAAAACAAGCTCTTGCTTAAAGTAGTTCCTAATCCAAAACAAATAAATGGAGCACACAATGGACCAAGGAGATTTATGTAATGCCATACAGTTTGTAAGAAGAAGATGAAAAACTGTTGCTTGGACATGATAATATTCTTATTCTTTTTATTTAATGAATGGAAGAGAAGTCATTATTCAAAAGAGTTTTTTTTTCAGATGACCATGTCTCATTGCAGTTACAATTCAGAGTTTGGAGATCCTGATGAGCCCTGGCTTGAGGCATTTTCAGCATAAGGTTCTGGGAGCCATTCGGTAATTTGGGTTTCATGTCTGTTCGGATTTGGCTGGCCTGGAATTACTTTTATTTCTTTCATTTAGTGCAAACAATCTTGGTTTATTGCACATGATTATGTAGAAGGTGATGACTGAGGTTAATGTGATGACAACTTTCTGTACAATCCAAAAAAAAAAAAAAAAAAAAAAAGAAGAAGGCTTTGATTTCCTTTCTTTTATTCTTTCCAGGATAAAAATACTAGCCATATATTAAGAATCACTATTGCAGTATCAGCAATCATCATAAAAAAGAGAAACAGCTAAAAATGGCCACACTAAAAAGACTATAATGCTCAAGGAAATCACACAGTTTTGGCATACAACTTTAGTCACTCATATTCAGTGTACAGGGAAAATGGATGAACTATGGGATTAAAACCTGTTGTAGTTAATTAATTGTGGGCATATTTAACATGTTCATTAGAGCAAGGAGTTTATTTGGCAAATTATTACTTAGTCTACTATTTAAGCCCATGCAATTCAGACATCTGAGAAATTTGATGGCATAAAATGTGGACATGAGAATGCATTTTATAGAGAAAATTTTAGAATTTCTGTATTTTTGAATGCTATTTAACTCTGTCCTTTTTTTTTTTTAACTATGAGAAGAACATGCAGGAGACACAGAAAGACTCAATGTAGCTCCCAGTTTTCTCAAAAAATATGATATCTGCAAAGACAAAAGAATATTTAACTGGAATGTTTGCAAATGCTGTTGTATGCACACCACAGTTAATGGACAAAATTTAGGCAAACATCCAAGCTGTAAGATTTTTTGCTTATGATAACAGAACAGTAACCAAAAAAACCCCAAAAAACAACAACAAAAAAAAAACCAACAAAAAACCCCCAAAAAACCAAAAAAACACAAAAACCAAAAACCCACAAAAAAAACAACAAAAAACCCCCAAAAACTTGTAGATGCTTTTCTCTTTCAATGTGACTTTCTAAGATTACTCAGGAAATCATTACTGAGTTCCTTACAGAGAGAYCTCAGTCTCCTTTCCCACACTTTCCCTTTTTATTTACAACATACTTCACCTTACATAAATACAGAAATTATTTATATTTCAGCTAATTTACAGGAACTGAAAAGCCTCTCATTTACCTTTCAAATCTCCTGGATAACTGGTATCCCCAGATKCTTACTTCTGATTCTCCTGCAGAGACTCCTGTGGAAGACATCAGCAGCTCTCTTGAAGTATGTGKTTTTAAATACTTTTTTCTGACTCATAGTAGTGAGTAAGACTAACTTAAGACAGATCAGACTATATTTTTCTGCTTTACTTAGATAAACCAGATAGCTTTTTTCTTTTTGGTCTAAGAAGCTAAAAATATGTATGTTTGATTCCACAAAGCCTTGAACATGGGAGTTGCATGCARCCTACACCATTCAATAATATGTTTTCATGTATAAGAATCACTGGGTAAAATTTCACAAAATCAAGAAACAGCATRATTTTCTATGTGTGCAAAACTTAGGTATGCATCAAAACATCTTCACAGACACATATGGAGAATGAAAAAGTCCATTGGCTTTCCCTGCAGTAGTTYTACTTAACTCTCTGAGACAGAAGTCTATAATTATGCTTATGGGCTATTATTATTAGAGCTGCMGCATAAAATTGTGAAAGAGCTTCCAAAGTTATTAACAGTATAATTGTAATTGTATGCATTCRGATTTTAAATATGCTTATTGGTCTAAATCATGAGCTTTATTAGGGCAAGACTGGAACATTTAATTGTAGTAAATGGAGGCAGTCCCTGTCACGTTTGCAAAAAAGTCCCTTAACCCAAGCAGATAGCAGCTGTTTCCATRGCTGCTGGATATAAACTTTTCTATGCCATCAATTCTTATGCCTGTAGGAGCTGATCACTGGTTGGTGATGATCACCCTTCAGCCCCCAAAAGCTGTTGAAGCAAAGCTGTCACCAAAACTGAGAACAATAATAACAGCTTCAGTTCTGAAAACAATCACAGATTCTTCCTTTGGACTAAAATTCAAACTTCATGTATTGAAAGCCARGTTCCACAACAATAGTAGGGTGATTGTGATATTTTTAACCAATAAAATTTTTATTTGCCTAAAGCGTTTCAATGTCAAAAAAAGGGTTCACTGAGATTCCTGAGTAAGACAGATACATTAATATATAAAATTGTGAATATCGTGTAAATATTGATACATAAGTGCTGGGGTTTTTTTTAGTGATAGATTCCTGACATCAATTTAGGCTAAAGTAAACCAGCATAAAGCTTTTTATCATTGATACTTGTGCTTGACTAAAATAATATATCAGCATACCAGAGATTGTCAAACATACGAAGAGTTTCAAAAGTAAATTTTAAAAGAAAAAAAAAAAAATCTAAACTGTAAATTAAAAGGAAGGTGCAATAAATGTTAGCTGAGGATTTTCTTTTTCCTTTGTCTGCTATCATTCATGAGTAAGTAGACCTTTTAGACCTTTTTTTTTTTTTTTTTCCCCTCCCTCTCTCTCTCTATCTCTCTCTAGAAGTCCCGACTGTTCTCACATTTATCACTGCTGGAAGAGAAAGGACACTGCAGAAAGAAAGAAAAAAATCCCAAACCACCGAACAACAGAAACAGAGAATCACAGAATGGGTAAGGCTGGAAGGGACACTGAAAGGGTCACCTGGTCCAGTCTCTCTGCTCAAGCAGGGTCATCTTACAGCCCTTGGCACAGAATTGCATCCAGATGGTTCTTGACTRTCTCTAGTGAGGGAGACTCCACAACCTCTCTGGGCAATCTATTCCTGTGCTTGGTCACTAAGGTCTTCCTCATATTCAGACGGAACTTCTTGTGAATCAGTTTTTGCCTGTTGCCTCTTGTCCTTTTGCTTGGCACCACGAAGCAGAGCCTGGCTGCAYTCTTGGCACACATCTTTTAGATCTTGATAGGCATTGATGCTGTTCAGCCCCTTCTCARTCCACTTGCTGTCCACTAATCCAGTTCACACTTCCTGAGTTTGCTTATGAGGACATTGTGAGACACAGACCCAAAGAAAAACAGAAAAGACAAAGAGCAATGTAATCTCATAACTAGTAAACAACAATGTAATTTTCATTCTGAGTTCACTGAGCTTGTATATGTCTTGCTTTACTCTGAAAGGGAATATCTACTGAGAGCAATGCAGTTACTTGTGTTAAGTTGCTTTTAACTCCTACCAAAAGTGTACTAAAGTTTTAATTAAAGTGTTAATCTCTTCTTACTGATGAACTAGACTACMTGCCATCATAATTAAGTATTTTAAAACCTGAAAATTGATTGCTATCATGGAAAAGTGGACAGGAGGGTAAGAAGGCAGGAAAGAAAGAAGGCAGCAAGGGAAGGATCAAGTGGGGCAGGTCACAATGAAAGACCAAGCCTTTAGGAAAACAAATGCGAGCAACTAAAAGCCAGTAAGGCTGTTCAGTTACCCATAGTGACCATCTTGTAATTTCCTCTTAGTGAAAGGAAATAATTTTGATGATGATGCCAGTTCTAGTAACTATTTTATGGAGGGACATAAAAGCACCAAGTGACATTCCACTCAGTGTCCTCATGTAAATCTCACCCTAAACTCCTAACCATCACAGTATTCTCTGTATATTGAAAACAAAACCAAAACAACAACAAAARCCACCCCAAAAATGAAGCGACAACAAACCCATCCAACAAACATCCAAACCCTCTCCCAACAAAACAAAACCCAAAAGCTTCATAGAGTTTGAGCTCAGAAATTCTTTATCAGTGCCAAAGTGAAGAGTTAATGTTTCTAAGGAGAGCTTGAATAMAACTCAAAACTCATTAGTTATCAGATGGAGTCAAGATGGTCCATACTCATTTAAGTGCTTTAATAAGTTGTTTAAGAATTTAGATGTCTTCCTTTAGATTTCCCCAAAAGAGAAAAAAAATTCTCTCACCCCAGAAATTACTTAACTCTCATACCCACTCTCTCATATTCCTGTCTCTATTTCCTGTCTGCAGAGCAAACCTAACTAGATAGATTGAAAAGAAAAAATGGACTGTGTAGAAAACTTTGGCTTGTGATCAAGGAGWGTACAGCACATCTTGMACTATGATGCTGAGAAGCAGCATCATTCTTTCTTAGAACAAAATAGAACCCCCTGTAACAGCCAGGAAGTCAGTTAACAAATTAATAATGTTTAATTCAACAATTTTTCCCCTAGTTCTCTGTCATTGACTAATATAGTTAAACTGCACTCTCGATTCAGCTTATACTTCGAGGGACAACTCCTCAGACTGAGATAAGTTACTGTTGCAGAAAAATATTGGTAGTACTCATGGGGCTAAACAAGAAAGGAAGGAAGACCATACGCCTAAAACACATCAAGGGAACTTCACTCAGAAACAAAGAACACTATCTATCCAAAGAAGAATTCTAAAAGAATTGTGCAGAGAGGAGGAATATGTGGTGGATGGAGTAATAAAACACTTGTGAAATTATCCTTAAAGTCACTTACCCTTATTATTTCTGAACATAGAACTTGAAGTTCTATGAGTAACAGCTAAGCACTTTTCACTGTGTAATTTTTCCCCTCTGTTGGCTTTAATTAAGATTGTCCTTGTGGCTCTTCAACTTGACAAATTTCAAAATACACCTTGTAAGAGARCAGATTTTCTTGATGTTATATAATTCATATCATGGTCAAGAATAATAATATTTATCTTTTAGCAATATCTTTGCATACAAGTTAATTCACAAGTTAAAACTGAGATGGTGTGGARAAAATAAATGAGAAGAAATGGAAACAGAAGATGTAGGTGTTTACTTGGTACTTATTATGATGCTAATCTCTTAATTGGCTCTGAAAATATCTGAGAGCTTATATTATTTTTGACTAATGTTGGACTAATTCAAGAAGAATGAGGATAATATCTTTTTGCTAAGGCGCAACTTGAAAACTAAGAGAAAAAACCACTAGCTTGCCCATGATACAGAATGTCAGTAATGCAATTAGTAAGTCAGTTTTCAGAACCAAGAACGTCACAGTGATATTAGGCATCCCCTATCACAACATTCAAAATGACACAGTAAGTTACAAACACAAGGCAATTTTACCTATCACATAGCATTTCTTGTTATCTTAAGAACCTTAATACGTTCTGACAGTCTGTCATCAAGCAATCCACTTTCAAGATAGATTTTCAGGCTTAAGATTTCACAGCAGTGGAGTCCTATACAAGGAACACCCACTGYACTAAAATCACTGTTCTTCCTCTTAATATATTCCAGTGGTTACTATTATGAAAAGTGGCCGTACTTTTTSACTTTATTAAACCATAATTTAACCTGTCTGATTAAACCCTAACATACTCTTTTTATGTTGAAAAAACTGTTTAAAAATAATCTGCTTCCTCATTCCTTTCTTTACATTGTGTTCACGTCATAGAAAATCAAGATGTGTGTCAAAAACTTAGCTTTCACATATTCTCCATTGTGCTTAAAATTAATGTAATTAAGAGTTAACTAGAGTGAGTTTGGCATGCTTTTGTCTCTTTTTCATACTACCATTCAAAAAAAACCCTTCATTTTCTGTCTTCTGCCTGTGTGTGAACTACAGTTTAAGCAATCTGTCTGGATTTAACTGCAGATTAAGAGACCTAATTTTTTCCTCCTACTTGTGGGCTGTGTCAGAATTCCCAGGACAGGTAATTACATTCAAGACAGTAAAGGGAATCTGCACACGTACTTATCTTGCTGTAGGTGTAGACATGGAGTCAGCTAATTACATTAGGCCTTACATAGGCAAGAAGTGCCATTTCAGGTAATTTATGGTGTCTGGGTCATCTTCAGGGACTTGCAGGTATGACAGAGGACCTATAGAAGACCTGTGTGTGGTTGATGGAAATCAGATGGGAATCTCTATTTCATGTACAGCAGCAAGCCAATCCAACGTCCACAACTTGAGTGTCATATGTCGCACACCTGAACTGAATCTTCTTTGAGCATAATGACACTAGAAATTTAGGGCAGTTAATATATAGATAACTGCACCTTCAAACTGAAGCTTTTGTATTCAAGTTGTATTTTATGCTAAATTTTAATTTTTAAATTTGGCATTTAGGTTATATTTTATATAACTAATTATATTAAAGTTAAATGTCCCACATCTTTGTTGCCTCATTTTAGTTCTTGAAGGTGTATCTCTTCTTTCCTAGTAACACCCTTTCCTCCTTCAAATTATTTTCCTCATTTTTAATTTTTCCATAATTTTCCATAATTTTCTTGCCTACAAATCTTCATCTTATCTCTTGCAGAGTTCCATATAGTTATCTTTTGCCTTTTTTTTTAATTACAGAAACAGATCTTGAAGAACTATTCCACTACAGTTGCCTTTGATTTCCTCCTCAGTTATTTTCCAATTTTTTTAAATTTGTATCCAAACATCCCAATGTACTCTAGGAACAATATACATTGTTTCTGTATCTGCACAGTTAAATATTAATTAGTTTAACATGATAGTAAAAAGAATACATTTTATCCTTAAAAGAATTGCCTAGCAACTCCAGTCAGCCCGACTTCTTAGTCATGCAGTGTGTTTCTGTCTTAAAATAACTGTCTTTGGTTGTTGGTTTTTTTCCTGTCCATAAGCTAAAGGAAATTAAATTACATGGCAAACCTTATGGGGTGGATAATAATAAACTGAATTATATTTTCAAGTAACATATGAAGAGGTTTTGAATCTGTGAATCAGCTATAGCTTTTCATAACAACATTTGCTCTGAGGCAAAGTTACCAAGATGAAATCTAGATTTTGTAAAAGTTTGTTTTTGGATTTAATCTTAGTAACTCAAGTTGATTATTTTTTTTTTTTTTTTTTTTTTTTAAGTGGAACAGAAATCCACTTTTGGCTTCGAGGTAAAAGAGAACAGATGTGTACAATGCTGAAAGAAGCATCCAGACATGAACATCAGTGCAAAGGAAACTATCTGCAAAAATGTGCAGCAAGTGCTGCCCTTCATCAGAAAATACMCTTATTTCCATATAAAAACCTCCAAAGCTTATGAGTATTTGTACAACTATTCACTATTCACTCAAGTATTTCTTTTCTAATATTGATTTAATTTTCAGGCATTCATCTAGAGGCAATAAAATTGACCGACATACAAAAAATAACTGAATGTCATTTAGTTCAACCATTTGATAAATAGAAAAAAAAATGGAAAAGTACAGTTGCAGTATAAGCTGGTAATAAAAAAAAAAAAATCACAAATATATGAATTTTATTAATAATATTAAGCACCTTTGATAGCTTTGGGTAAAGAAAAGGGTACGTTATACCAAATACAAACAAATTTCTTCAATRTACAAATTACTTATGTTCAGAATCTAGAAATTATGGACTTATATGCATTGGGAGTGACATCTAACCCATCTGGGAGGACACGTAGCCCACCTCTGTACTCAGAGTAAGCCACCTTCAACACTGGGGTCTGTAGCAGCAAAAGGGTACAGATAACAMAGCAAGAGCTTCTATTAATTTTGTAAAAGAAACCTGAAAACTTCTTTGTAATAACAAATTACTACATTGAATTTAGTCCAAATGTCTAACCACTACACAAACAGTACACACACCGGTAAATCTTAGGTTATAATACTGATTAGCATGATTTTTATGTTTGACTRCAGGAATTTTAAAGATGTGTAGGAATTAAGTATATGTATAGCATAAAGAACTGGAAATGGTAAGCCCATCTCAATTTATATTCCAAGATTCTGCAAGCTTATTTCAAAGGAAAATAATGATCATGCTCAATATAATAATTTTATGGAAATTAAGATCAAAATTTTGATGCAATGCTGATTTTCCCTGTTTTTCCACCTTCACAGAAAAAACAAAAAAAAACCCCAAAACACAAACACCACAGGGTTTTTTGTTTGCTTGTTTGTTTTCAAGAGATTAGAAATTAACTTGGAGTAGCACTCTAAATTTTCTTCTATCCACAAAAAATAAGAAAGCAGAAAAATCTGTGGCCTGCTACAAGAAACACAGAAAACAATAAATTTATTTAGATATAACTTTATTTTAAGTGTATATTGCATCCATCTATGAATATTTGGCTGATATCACAACAGTATCAAAGAAGTACATATTTGGAAACAGTAAAATCCTTRGAAAAATAGTGGCAAAACATACTTTCTTGGATATGAAGAGATTTGGAGGTTCACAGTGAGATGAATGGGACAATTCATACATCTCAGAGGCTTTATGCTTGTTTTCTACTTGCCTCAGGCAAAAGACAATTCATTGGTTTTCAGTATCTTCATGTGTTTGAAGTTATATCTCTTGAAGCCATAAAGGATAGAAATACTATATATATATATATGTATATAAACTCAGGATCATGGAAAACAATTTTTAGGGTGTGTTTAATTTCAACATAATGGGAAACACACAGCTCTATTTCCACCAGAATATACAGGCATGCTTCTAGGGGATGTAAACTTAGAAATTGCTTTATAATTCTTCCAAAGAATATAGAGGCATGACAAAAAACCACTAAGTTATACTCAGCATCCARTTTTCGTCATCTTTTTTTGTTGTAAATCTATTTCAGCCTCTTTCAACCCATCAATTTCCTTTAATAACCAATTCCTTATTTGATGTAAAAGTTTATTTTTTTAAGATTGTAAAATAAAGAAAAGGTATAATGAAATTGTGTAGAGAAAATATTACTGAAAAATTGAAAATGCCAGGCAAAAAACATTTTGTTTTTAAGGACTAAGGTACAGACACTGTCATTTTGTGAGCATCTTCAACATAATAGCCTGTGACTTGAAGGTAATATGGAATGAGTGTGATGCAGAGGTTGTTATGGTTTCAGGGGCTTCTATGACTGTAAAATCCTACAACCAAATATGTTAGACCTGATCCTGGAGGTATAATTCAGAGAATTACATAGCCTACTAGATAGTGCAAATATGCATATACATGTACCTTCATATTAAAATGAAACCCATTTTCCTCCAGTTAAAAGAAAGATAATATTGCTGCCTAAATGCTTCCAAAAATTCAGAATAACTGTGCAAACATTTAAAAWATATATATATATTAGTACCCACATATATGCAGTGTTGTTCAGTGGCCACTGGGTTTTGAAAGTTACTTAACTACTCCTATAATAATTTTTTTTGCTAAACAAAAGAAAAATATTTAAAATTCTATTTTAAAGTACTATATTCAAAGGTCGATACAGCATATTGATATTCAGTGGGAGTTGRGTGCCTAACTGCCCTTCATGCTTTTGAGTCTCCCTTTGTTTTTCCTTATGGATATTCTAAGCAAATCAAAGTCAGTGGAAAGTTTCTTATTTGGTTCAGGGGTGTTTAGATCAGGCCATAAAGGCCCGATTTTTTTTCTGCTGGTGACRACAATACAATTTATAGACTAACGGCTTCAGGACGAGTTCCTAAAGTTCCTTCCTTCTCATAACATGCTCCATTTCCTTTTTAAACATTCATTTTCCACAGAACACTCACAGATCATATTTCTAGAGTTTWCCAGTAAAAAAACTTTGCATTTCCCGTGAATTCATCATCAATTTTACCATACAGTCCTAGATTAATTTAGCATTCTGGTAGTTCTTCCTCCAATTTACTAAGTAGATTATTATAATGGACAAAATACTCTTTCCCACCCACCATTCCTCACCATACATGTTTGCCATACACTCATGGAATTTTTAATAGCTTTCTTTCTCCTAAATAYCTTGCATTACACCCTGCAGGTAAAGTAAGAATGAAAAACTAAAACATAAAATGAACAAAGCATACAATTAAAACCCTTGTTTAACACTAGAAAGTAATTAAATCCTTTAAAACAAAAAAAGGTCCCTTCGATTCTTCAGTATTGACTGTATGTTCTTGAAATAACAAAAAAAAAGGATCAAGTTTGAAATTATTGCTATTCTGGACCCTTCTCTCTATTTGACTTACAGTTCTGTATCAAATTACTTGATTATCTTATCATTCAGGGAAGAAAATGCACAGTTCCAGATGAATAAAAATTATTTTCTTCATGTGATGGCATTACAAGGCTTTATTACTCACAGTAATAAAATTGAGTGATAGACTGAATGAAAATGATACCAAAAATATAATTCTGAATTCTTGCTTAAATGTGTTTTTTTAAAAGTATGTGTTACTTTTTTGGTGAGGGGCAACAGTAGCAGCATTTTGTTTCTTGCTATTAGGTCTATATTTATAAACTAAAACTGTACTTTTCAGGGCATAGAGCAGTTTACAAAAATACTATTTATGATAATCTAAAAATATCTTAGCAAATAAGAACATAAAAACTATTAGCAGTAGYTGAAAAGTAATTACCATTAAAAAGTAAATATATAATGGGTAATCAGAGGACAAATATTACAGATGTCTCATGTCTGACTTACATGTARTAGTCTTTTTATATAACTGTCAGCCAGTTGTAAAGAATCAATATTAATGTATTAGCTATCATGGCTASAAGACCTTAACTCTCATGAACTTCAGAAATGGGCAGTTCTTTCCTTCCATTCAGTTTTATATTCTGAGTTACTGAAATGAGATGTTGGAGAAGGGTATTACAAGAATTACCTTGATTTGTTTACACTGTTATCTCTTGGAGAACTAAATAATAGCAATAATCTGCAGAACTTGGACATGCCAGAAATGTGTGCTCTTCCCAGACCTGTCCTGAGAAGCAGAAGATGTCAGTCATATCAAATCTGTGATTTGGTCCTGAGCTCAACTGCTGTCCTCAGCCCAATGAAATATGGGAATTTTTGCCTCCTGCTATCATTTGTTACACATTTTAAATTGCAAAATTACAGAGTCTGTAAGGTCACAAGGGGTCTCATGACCTCATATACTCCAATTATTCTCTCCAAACATAGCACTGATGGCTAAATTCCACCTCGGCTTTACCATGAAAGCATAGCCAACAGTTTAAAAGTGACTATTACCATATGGTTGTTTGGAAGTGGGTATTTCTTCCAGTTTGGGGCTGCCTGGTACAAGAAAGACATTGACAAACTGGAAAAAGCCACTGGAGATCCGTGAGATTGTGCAGTGGCTGGACTGGACATGGCATTTAGTACCCTGGWCCAGTTGASAAGGTGGTGATCTGTCAAAGGTTGGACATGATGATCTCAGAAGTCTTTTCCAAACTAATTGATTCTGTGATTCTGTGATTMCAGAGTATCACAAGGACAGGCTGAGTGCACAGGCTTTGTTTAGTTTGGAAAACAGATTGCTAAGGGGTCAATTTAACATTGTCTTTCACTACTGAATGTGTGTTTAGAAGATCTAACCCAGTTTTTCTGTGTGGCACAGCAAAATGGGAAGAATGAATGAAAGTTACATCAAGGAAAATCTCCTCATGCTATTAAGAAAATGGCAATAATAATAATAATAATAATAATAATAATAATAATAATAATAAAAAGCAGGCCAGACACTGGGACAACTTTTCCCCAGAGATTCTGAAATTCCTTGCTCAGAGGTTTTTAGAGGTCTGCTGAATAATGCCTGGAGAAACTTAGTTGAAGATAGAAGTTGTCCTTGACTTCATCATGTGGCTTATGGTTGCTTCCAAATTAGGTTGTTCTATCATTTCACTATTTAATACGTGTAAAAAATGATGAGGTGGGAGATGTAACTGTATCAAATTCTTTACAGATTCCAGAGATAGAAGGCACAAATTGTACATCCTGCTGGGCTGATGACAGTGGTGGGATTCAGGAACAATTTACAGGTAGAAGACAAYAAGGATACACAGACTCTCTGGATGCTTCTCTGCAACAATTGTCCAGGATGACTAAACAAATCCCAATAGCCTGCCCTGAAAAAAATAAAATGATTTATCAATTATCCAGTTATTTCTTTATGTTCTAGATATTGTCTGGTTTTCTTTGTATTCTCAGTTACTCTGAGTATAGTCCGAAGATTTGAAGGAGTAAAAGTGACTAAGAAAATAGGAATCATAATAAGTCATTTGTAGAATATGTGTATTTCTATGCATGGAAATTTTGGCAAGTGATCATTCACCAATAAAGTGTGGTTTGTTTTTTTCTTTTTTCCCTTCTACTTTTCTGGCCCTGTCTTCATCATCTTTCTGTTGCATTTTTCCATGCAGTGGTTTTTCATTAGAGAAAACACTGTTCCTTTTAATTTTTTAAGAGCAAATCATAAGTCTGTTAGCACTTGTAGATGGAGCCATATGGGTTTCCATATGGCATTTCTTTTGATGACTGTGCCATATTCAATATCKTACTCATGTGAATGTCTGTGAAATCAAGTGTTTTATCTTTAATTTCCTGCACTGATGAGTAGAGGATAACTCTGGGTGTATTAGCACATTTCTGCTTTATCTTTCAGTCATTAGATTGGAGGATGGCACTTTCACACATTTTTAATTGGGTACTTAACAGGTCTAAGCGACGATGTAACAATATGAAATGTCTTCTGTCTGAGTACTATAAAAATCTTCTCCTTAGTATTGATCATTTTATTGCTTTAAATAAACAAGTTCAAATTTGTCTTAACAAATTTTAAAAACTAAACTGGCAATAGATGGATACCATGCAAAAAGAACACTAAGGGACATTTTTGATTTCTGAGAGTGTCTACATGACTCAGAAATGTCACAACATGAGACAGGTATTCATTTAGAGTGCTATAAGCAGAAGGAATAAGTCTTTTTTTGATGAAATAAGCATGACTTTCAACAAGGCATTAACAGAAAAATGCAGTCTGAAATACTTTTGAAGATGTAAACCTCATAATGTCAAGTATTGCAGTTCAGCAAAAACTCATTACTGATTTGATACAAGTAGATGCAGTTACAATTTCATACCATGACATTCATCTACCAAACTAAGGAAACAAAGAAAACCTGTCATTTTATATGGATAGGTAAAATTAAAGGGTATAAAATAAATATGTGTATGTAAATTAGATCTAGAAATGTTGTCTTGTATTTTTAATGCCGACAACCTGGGTATAGAGGCTTTTTTCTAATGAAATAGTTTTGACTCCATTTTAAAAAGCATTCAAGTGTATGAGGTACACTTTTCTTTTAAAACTCCACTTAAGGAGTGTGATCTTGCTTTGGAATGTTTTAGATGTCTACATTTGCTTGCTAGGAAAAACATCTATCATTTTTCAAAATAAAAACTAAGTATATTAGCAGTATTATGGTATCCAAATTTAAGGTTATAATTTTAAAAAACTTATTCTATTTGAATGGAAAAGAAGAAGAATATTTTCATAATTTGTATTTTCCTGGGATTCTATAATAATTAACAATATCCGAGGAAAATGAAAGAGTTAAGAATGACTCATACCCAACCTTTTGCCTTTTCATTCTGAAGATGTRCAAACTGTGTAGTGCTAGTAGCAAGCAGAAGCAGCCATCTTCTCCTCTGAGGAAAAAAACAGTTTCTTTGAGGGAGATTAGTATCACAGTTTGATTCAGAGCATAGAATTTATGACATATTTTTGATTTAAGCATGTTTTCATAGTCTGGATTAAAAAAAAAAAAATTCTGTCCAGTCATAGAAACACATTAATATATTGAAAATATGTTTAGAATGATTGCTTAAAATTTAATTTATCAGGGGTTACTAGGAAGAAAGGAAGATAATATTTTGTCCAATGGAAAAGAAAAAATAAATGGAGAAGAAAAAAGAGAGAGAAAGGAAGTGATTTTAAAGTAAAAGTTYGGGACAAGTTGGTTTGGAAATACTAGGAAAACCTCATGTACATGCACACTTTGTAAATATAATTTTTTCATGCATGAAGATTGTTTATTGTGCATGTACACCCTTGGTAAATTTTGTTTATTGTCTTCAGTTTTGTATGCAGTGCATCATTTTACTGCCCAGTACTGCATTGATCCACACAGCAATACTGAATACATATTTATGATGAGTGAAGGTTAATGGCCTTCAAAAACTCACATTTTGTTTTAGTCTTTAATTGATTCCATAGCAAGTATAATATACAATTTMTTTTATTGTAGGTGGGTGKTTTTTTATTTTGTTTTGKTTTTGTCCTGTGTTTTTTTTTCTCTTTGCGTTTATACAAAAACACAGGAAAAAAACTCAACAGTATGTTTTATCAAATAGTTATATATGCAAATATCATCCTATTAATATATAAACCGTTATATTTTTCTATCAAAATCAATAACTTTCTATCAAAATTTAACAGCTATATAAAAGGTCTACTGCAGTAAAAGACAATGGAAACTATAGTTTCGATCTGTTATCGTGAAGCTCTTCTTACTAAATAAAAGCAAAACCACCCATATATGTATCAATCATTTTATAAAATGATAGGCAGAGCTGGAAATCTTCACTCAAGGTTTTTGATTTTCACATTTTCTTTTCTTTATCTGATTCTGCTCKTCACATAGTTTACGAGAACAGAATCAAGAAAGTGCTAGCACAAGTAAATGCTTGTGTACGGGTTTATATAAAAGCTCATACATACTAAAAATGCATACACAAAGAAGGGTATGTCCAATGACTGCAATGATGAAAGAAGGTGAAAAATCAGTCACATTTATTATGAAAAAAAATCATTTATACCTCCCTATGTAGTACTAATCTGTGCAGTAGATAATTACTATTGGCATTCCCTACAGTGTAGTTATATGACCACACAATTTAGGAGAGATTATAATCTTTTAAAATTCTCAGTAGTAAGTAAAAAGAGATATAACTCTGATATGACTGTTAGTGAAACAGAAAGAAGTGAGAGAGGAAAAAAAAAAGAACAAAACAAAAACCCACAAAACCATATTGCTTAATCTGTATAGCTCAGCAAGTTCTTCATGTAGTGTTTTTTTACTGGAATAATTATATTGAGCTACAAAATTATTTAAAAATATTTAAAATATAGGTAAATCGAAGCAAAAAATTGCAGATCTTRTAACATTTATGTGTATATATTACCTTGAGTAAAAATTGCTCTCTATTTCTTTCATAGTGAACTGTATTTAGCCTTTGTGAGAAGGGAAAGACTACAAAAGATGCTTGTGTTGTATGTATAGAAAATGTATAAGCTCCCGAAATTCTTTAGAAGACAAAAGACACACTGGAGCTCTCTTGCTTTCTTTTTCACTCTGACTCTAATGCTTCACAATTACTTAATCAGTGACAGTGTTCACTTACCTAAGATCTGTGGCTAGTTGTATTTAAAAAAGAAAAAGAAAAAGTAAAACAAAACAAAAAACCCCAAACAAACAAACAAACAAAAAACAACACCCCCCCCACCAAACCTGTAAGGTATAGGAATAAGTTGAGGTCCAAATAGTGAATTTTATTTTGTTAAGTTTTCTAATAAAAAAAATACYTTGTATCTCTTTTTGCTAGAAGGAAGGAGGGAAAATGGAGATGGGTAAAGTTCACGAGTACGAGAGAGAAAGAGGTCAGCTGGCACWATAAATTTACAAGCTTTTATGCAGCATTTATTGGAAAAAGGGCTGTCCTTCCTGCAGTGCTTGCAGCCTGAAATGCACTCCATCATTTCTCTCTGAAACATTCAATAAGTCCAGGTGTGTGATGGCCTTTGGCTCTAAATCAGGCTCTCRCTTCTAACGTGCCCTTCCCCTAGGCACCACAACATCTCTTGCCTTCTAACACACAAATTGAATCAAGGTACTTCAGATTTCCTTGGCTACTTTACCTATTTTACATGATACAGGACATCAAAGACTTTTCAAGTTCTGATTTACCCATTCCCCAGCTTGGATTGTAATGGTAATGATGTGTTTATTCTCTAGATCTGAGCAATGAAAGGACTAAAATACAATACAAGAATAAGTATTTAGCATTCCAGACAGGGCAGCTGAATAAGTAACATTCAAACTTCAGAAAATTCTTTTTGCTCCATTTATAATCTCATTCAAGGTACAAAATTAACTCTGATAAAACAGAAGTAGCATACTATTCTTTCCACAAACTTCTTGGTTGTTYTCATTATTTATTGAACTTAATTTTCTTTTTTATTATACTGAAATATTTTTAAAATTCATGATTGTTATAGTCCTAGAGAAAATAATGAGAAAGAAAATAAACAGGGTTTACAGGCTGCTGCTTCTTTAGGATCCAAGAACTTTWGAAAATTAACATTAAAAAAATTAAAACAAGTGATTAGCACCCTCATTTTGTTGACTACAAGAACTCAGTTGAAGCTGAACACCGTGRAATGGTGACTGGAATTTTAAATTTGTATCTTTCAATGGGAAGCAATTTTCAAAAACAAACTATATGTTAGGAACCCTCACTGCATCTATAAATACCCCAAACTTGCAGGATGAATGYATGTATACAAATAAATGCTCCTGAGATTATGACAATCCATTGCTAGATTCATGTGATGATCTCCACCTGAGTTTGTAGGAAACATTCTGTGGAAAACTGGTCCTTACCACTTTCATTTGGATTGACTTTCTGTACCTCAGTTTGATGCTTGAAGTAATTTAAAGTTTTACGAAGTAAATGCTAGCAAGAAGATTTCTTCACAGAAGCACTGATATCTCACTGAAATTTCAGTGGCATTTGTCATTCCAGATTCAGAATAGAAGAGTTAATTAGAAGCACAACAATAGCTTCTCAAAAACRTTGGCTCATTTTGTTTCAAAATTCAGTATATGAAGCGACGTAAAATCACTTTTAACTAAATACCTAAGCAAAGTCCAGTTTTCATTGTTCTACACAGAAATCAAAATTAAATACTTTTTTTCTTCCTGACCGATTTTAATTACAACCTATTGTGGGAAAGGAAAAAAAAAGGCTTCTTAGTCACTTAAAGTGGAATCACATCTCTTTTGTAAACAGTTTTACTCACCAGGGTGTAAAATTACAAATCTTCTTTACACTCTGGTGGGYGGATTCTTAATCATGCGATCAAAAACTGGAAAAAAAAAAAGTGTATTTATTCCACATAATACAAGCTGGAATTCTTTATTCAGGAGAGAACAAACTTGAGCTATTTTTCCTCCTTTCTCTCCTCCTACCCTTCAGAAAAAAAGYATTCTCAGCTGACTGATTATTCAATCTTTCTCCTTTGTCAGAAATGGGAAAGTTAGTGATAAAATTTTGGACAAAAGGAGCAGGAAAATCTTTAGTTGACTAGTCTAGTGTCTTCTTTGTCACAAGACATTTGAAAAGGTCTTTGCTTTACCTGACAGCAAAGCAAGAACTCGTATAAAATTTTACAGATTTTTTGGGGAAAAAAATCCAAAACAACAGTAAGGCAGCAGCAGAACTAGCAGTGGCAATGGAGGCAAGCCCAGGGATGAGGGTTGGATCTGGCTGTRCATGGAGTTCCCGAGCAGCTGCCTCCCCTGTGGCCCAGGTAASAGAGACAAGAGACTGCCTGGAATACTCCAGCCCTTGATTATTACCCACTGCTTGTTTTCCAGGCTGACAGAGATGAGGTTGATGAGAGAAGTCCTAGGGCAATATAAAAGACGGGTTGAAGGAACAAGAGGGCAGGTGGTGAATTCCCTCATTCCTTTAGTTGCAGGGAAAATGTTGAAAGGAACAGAACCTACCTTATCAACATGCAGCTGAAAGATGGGTGCCATGGACAAAATTTTGACTATTTTGACCATGGGGTGGTTTACACACAACAAGGCATGATGGAGACAGATGCAGTTCACTGTTTAAAGGAGGGAAATAATTTTTCCCATTAGTTGACAGGGCTGGTTGACAGGGTTCTAAATTTGGTTTGAAGAGAGAAGGGGTTAAGACCAGGCTCAGCAGAGATGAGCCTAGTGGTGGCATGCCAGATTTGTGGGTGAAATCTACACCCCAGCTGAAGTGCACTGACACTAATGCATATGGTGTGGATAACAAACGGGAGGAGCTGGAGACCATCRTGCAGAAGGAAAGTCGTGATGTAGTCACCCTCACAGAAACATGGTGGGCTGGGGGAAGAGTGCCTGGARAGCAGCCCAGCAGAAAAGGCCTGGGGGTGCTGGTTGACAACCATCTTATGCCCAGGGGGCAAAGAAGACCAATGGCATCTTGGACTGTATCAAGAATGRTGTGGCCAGCAGGACCAGAGCTGTGATCACTCCACTGTAGTCAGCACTGGTGAAGCTGCACCTAAGTCCTGTGCTCATTTCTGGGCCCTGCACTGTAAGAAAGACATTGAGAAGCATGTCCAAAGGGCAACAAAGCTGTTGAAGGGTCTAGAGAGCAAGTCCTGTGAAGAGCACCTGAGGAACCTTTGGTTGTTTAGCCTGGAGGCTCAGGGGAGACCTTTCAGCACTCTGAAAGGAGATTGTAGCCAAATGGTGGTCACCCTCTCCTCCCCTGCAACCAGTGACAGGATGAGAGGGCATAGCCTCAAGCTGTGTCAAGAGAGGTTCAGGTAGGACAYCAGGARGAATTTCTTCACAGAAAGGTTGTTAAATATTAGAATGAACTGCCCAGGGGGGTGGTGGMGTCACCATCMCTGGAGTTGCTCAAGAAAYTASTGGATGTGGAACTTAGTGTCRTCATCTAATTARCAAGGTGGTGGTCATTCAAAGGCTGGACTTGATCTCAGAGGTCTTTTCCAAMCTAAATGACTCTGTGTGAACAACAGCATTTGTTGCCACTCTGTTAATTGCTGCATAAAGGTGTAGAAGTAGTGAAATAAGAGGTTAGTTCCCAGTGCCCCCAAATACTGACTGTTCTATTTGGTTTAAGGTTTTTTAGTGTACTCCCTCTATTTCTCAGGGCAGATCAGAGCAAAGGATAAGGATAACTGTTATCCTAATTTCAGATTATGATGTCTTATTGCTCCTGAAATAGTTAGATTCCTGCAATTTGAGCTCTGTTCTGTAAACACTAATAATGAATTTATTGAATATTAGACACTTCAAATTAGACACATAGTCACACATGTCATATAATGTGTGGGAAAGACGAGGTAATTTTTTCATATCTTCATTTATGGAAAATGTTATGACCAAATAATAAAAGATTGTTGCATATACGATTTGTGTACATTGCAAATGTTAAACAATGATTTAGTTGTGTTTTCCCTATACTAAAGTTACTTCTCAAATTCATATATGATAAAGACATAACAATGATGGATTTGTTAAAGACAAGTAATGTGTTTAAACCTGAGAAGTTGCATTTTTATTTAAAAATAAATTAAAACAATAAATTTAATACGTGCACAGATAAGCCCAATCTTTGCACACAATAATCATTTGCTATTTAATTTTCCTGGGTTGGATTGCTTCATATCTTGATCTGATGAGCCATTTCAGCTATCTTTCCTACCCCCATATGCTTGACATTTTGTTCATTAGGRTTGGCTTTCCTGATCGTCACAATACAAGATAAACTGTTATATTAAGAGGAAATGATGGTGTCRCCTCTCCATAATTGAATCTGGAAGATGTATCTGCTGTTCTTTAGAATGACATATTTGGGAAGCCAAATAATMAACTTCAAGGGAACAGTGCTTTTTGCCTGAGAGATTCAGGTCGCCTAATACTTCACCAGTGGTTTTTGTAGAAAATGTGAAGCTTTTGTCAAGAGAAGCTGGCTCATCTGATAAATAATCATGTCATATAGAAATATATGTTTTTGCTAAAAATGCTTTAAAAATAAGGTTTAAGGTACTAATTCAGAAAGAATGGGATATAGAATGGTCTATTCATCACTCTCTGTTGTCTTTCAAAGGCTGTGTTCCAGGACTGGACTTCAAGTATGCCTTTCTCATCTTTATATTTCCCTTTGAAGAGACAAAACCATT
>QVAJ01000090.1:2229963-2267764 GCA_003546035.1 Mixornis gularis
CACCCTGGGCTTTTTGATGGTGGGGGTCTCAGAGCTGCTCTTTTGAGAGGATCACCTTTATACAGTCCAAATTCCAGGTATCCACKCAGCATAGATGATGTCCCCATAATTTGGGGTGATATGTGTATGAGCACTAGCTTTCTTTGCCACTTTGCTACAGTGAGAATTTTTCACACAGAATTTACAGAATTACTAAGTTGGAAGAAACCTTCAAGATCATCGAGTCCAACCCATGCCCTAAGGTAGTTTCTTTCCCATTGGTTTCTTGCCGAGGTTTATTATTTTTTTTTTTCAGTCCAGATGCATTAGCTAGGATGTGCTAACCAGACCTTACTTCCATCATGCCTGAAATTAACACTCTCCTGTTACAAATTCCTGCCTTCTTAGCTTATTTCAAGTTCCCACTGCAGTGGTTTATTTTACAACAAGTTCCTTCTGTGACTTTGACAGTATTTTGACACAGGTATTCGCACTCTTTGAGCCCTATGTCCTGTTTGTCCTGTGATGGAGCTAAACTGATCTGCTCCATAGCCGTCCCCAGAACTGAAGTCAGACTGACACATYTGTAGCTCCCCAGATCCTCCTTGCAGCCATTTTTGTAAAATCCGCCTTGCAGAAAATGACAAAAGGCTTCCGAWTATAAATGTCAGTAGTAAACGTAATTTTCTGCTGGAGTAATAACAAGTAGTACTCCCCTTTTTGTAGCAGGGAATGACTCATTCCTCACCTCATCTACTTCCTAAGTGTCTACACCAAAGCAAGAACTACTAGGGACAAACTCTATATCCTTGTTAGCAACCTGGACTTACAATACTTATCCRGAYGGGGTGAAAAAGAACATGTAAAAGTCTTTATTCATCCACTTGGAGTCTGAGAAAAACAATTTCCCCACCTTACATACTTTCAGAAAGAAATGTCTTTGTTTATTTCTGGTGTAATAAACTCTCAAAATCTTTTAACCTGGCTGCATTCTCAGCTTTGATCTTCATGAAGTAATGCTTTTAAATTTAATTTTCTATCTTCATTTAAACATTCTTGTAGTGTATAGATAATTTTAGCTTCTAAAAAGTTCATTTGTGTTTTAATAATCCATATTAGTTCTTGCCATCRCTGTAGCAAGATCATGCTGTGAAATCTTAATTCTTATGCTATTATGAAAAACTTGTTTTGTTCACTAAAAAATCTCATTTAGTTTCTTTATAAATGTTTTTTGCTTTAATCACTGAAAGATCTCCAGGCAGATTATATCAAATACTGTTCTCACTAACAAAGGCAAAGAATGACTAAAATAGCACAGTGTTTATTTATATTATCTCCTATGGAAAAACATTTAACACCTTCAAAACAGAATTAAAGGAAAGAGCAATGATATTAGAAAAATATGCACACTAGATCTACATTATATAAAGTTGAATAATATGAAGTTGTTATTTGGTACATTTTAAAGAGTGTTCTGCCAGGCTTTCATCTGAAAAAACTGTGTTGAATCTGTGTACTGTTCAATGCATCAGATACTAAGAACAGTTTGCAGCACAAAAAGAAATTGAAAAAAAAGTAGTCTTCAGCACTCAMGAAAATATTCTATCAATCAAATTTGTAGATTGACTTCTTATCTGAAAYGTGCATATCATATCATACATATGATCTTTAACTTAGATTGTGCAAAATACTATCGTGCACTAAAAAATACAATAAAAATAAAACATTAAAAGGTCAGTCAGCAAATATTTTGATTAATAGAGAAGTTAGGAAGGGAAATTATGTATGAATCTCCTCCAGCTGCAAGAGAGTTCCCCAGAAAAATTCTTCTAAGCAGTTACATTACTATAAGAAGTGACCTAAATTCGCAGGGACTAAAATCACAATCTATACTCTAAAACCAGTCAGGTATGCTCATGTTGGGTTCTTCACTAAATAAACAATTTAAAGCTCATGAAAGGATGAAATTTTACTTCCTAAGCCATGCTTTAGGATGCAGTAAGCAATTTTTCATCAGTTGTATTGTATTGTACCTGCAGTGCAACGTTTTTTATAATAGTGAGAAATAAATAAAAGATAATGTTGCAACATTAACATTCAGAAAAAAAAAAGGCAGTGTCTGAAAAAGCTGTTTTCTAACTGATGAAAAATCTGAAAGGATTATTTGCCATTTTTATTATTCAGACTCTATGTATGGAGATTTAATTTATTATTTGTATCCTGAGGAGACCACACAATATTGATCAGGGACTAACATGTCTTTGCCATAAAAATAGCATAATTAGTTATAAGGAAGGTAGTACTTATCAAAAAATTTACAGTTGAAGAAAATGAATAAAACAACTGAAAATAGACAAGAAAAAAAAAAAAAGAAAAAGAACAAGATGAACAGCATATCTTGCCCTGGTAAGAGTCATAAAGTATATTAGAATATGAATACTCAGTTTCACTGATATTGAAACTGAAAATTTGAATTGGGATTAATCTCAATTGATAGCTCCACTAGAAGAGATATTGAAGCTAGTTAGGGATCTAAAATCTAGAAAGACTCTGCTAATCAAGGTCTTACTCATAATCAACAGAACAAGAGGGGTCATCACCTGTGAGGGTTGAGTCATGACATCTCTGAATTTCTTTTTCCTGCCTTTTTTTTCCTCATAAACCACATAAAGAATCTATGTGATTAGTTTTCTTTTTAAGGTTTTAACTTTTAAATAGCTATTGATAAAGGTGATGAATCTTATCCTTTCCATTTGTTGATTAATTATCCTCTAACTGGCCAATTTACTGGTGCTCTCATTGCACTAGATCTATTTTAGCAGAATTTCAAAACCATAGAAAAAATTGATCTCTGGAGGTCAATAGGATCCTGTTTGATTGTAATCCAAATTTTGTCCTGCTTTGTCATTGTAGTACCAATATCCTATTTTATTTGTTTCCTATAGTATCTTGCATTTTTAGATTTTAATAAGGGGAGGAGGGGGTGGTTCATTTTAATTGCTGTTTGTACTGAGTGCAGGTGTCCAGGTATTTGTAGTAGGGGGCTGCAGAGGTGGCCTCTGTGAGAAGCTTTGCTGGAGCTGTCYCATGCTGGACACAGCCAGTTCCACGCAGCTCCAGCAAACCCACTGCAGGGTACAGCTGAGCCCCACAGCCCCAAGCCAAGGTGGTGGCACCTCAGGATAAACACCTTTGAGAAAGGGGAAAACACTGTAAGGCAGTGAGGGGTGAGGGGAAATGTGAGAAAGAGCCCTGTGGGCACCAAGGTCAGACAGGAAGGAGGAGAAAGTGTTCCAAACACCGGAGTAGACATTTCTGGAGGGGACCAAAGTAGAGAAGCTTTTTCCCTTGGAGACCATGGAGTATCCCATGCTGGAACAGCTGGCCATTTTCTGAAGGACTGCTGTCTGTGGGCAGGACTCATATTGGAGAAAGCAAAACATATGAGGAGGAAGGRGCAGCAGACTGCTGCCGACCCCAATCCCCATTCCCCATCCTGACAACACTGTTCACAGGGAAGAAGATGGAGGAGTTGGGAAAGAAATAGTGAGCTAGGCCTGGGAAAGGTGTATGGGAAAGGTGTTCTTTTACTCTTGTCTTTGTTTCTCAGGGTCCTACAGTTTTAATTGGCAATAAATTTTCACCAAATCAGTTCTTGTGACGGCACATCCACGTGATGACACACCCATGTTCAAGGAAATCTCCCTCTGTTTCAGTAAACCCATGAGGTTTTAATCTTTTCTTTCCCTGTTCAGTCAAGGATGTGGAGTGAGAGAAAAACTGAGTAGGCATCAGGAATCCAGTCAAGGTTAATCTAACACAGTATTAAAAAGAAGAGAAAATAGAGACTACCAAAACATTTATTTGCTAAGTTTACTTTTCTTTCTTGCCTTTTTTTTTTCCTTGAGGATCTACCTAAAGAAAGCAAGATAGACAAATTAAATTGAGCAATTCTTATAATAACCTGTTTGCTAACATAGAAGAATAGAAAAGAACTGACTTAAAAATATATGTGTAGTGTGAACTTTCAAGGCTTCTGTTAAGGCACTGTGTCTAAATTAATTTAGTTGTAACCTTGGACAAYTTTTGATTTTTACAGCAAGTTTTCTCAACAGTTCACTCTTTGAAGCTATACTGTTATTTAAGTATGTCTGCAAAGTTATTTGAAATAAGTAACTTTTATAGACCCTACTAGACAAAATGAAACACAGTACTGCATAATGTTACATAGGTATACTTTATTACAACCCACCCCTCAAAGTACAGAATCAGTATTGTATTCTCTGAGAAATACTTCAAGGTACTGACAAGTTCAAACTAGGTTGTAACTTACAAGCTGGCAAATTCATAAGTTTGCTTGCTGCAAATGTCATACCGTTTAACCACGATATATCCTTAACAGAGTTGTTTTYCTCCAAATGTCCAAGGATTTTCTAGATTTGTTTTTTTATTTGTTCTGTGCTATTTAGGAGAATTAGGAGAAGAAAAAACATAAAGAAGAAATTTACCTGGCTGCATTCCTGCTCTCTGCATTTGCAAAAACAAGTGAATAAGAAAAATTATATATATATCATATATGCATATAAAAATCTAAATTATATATATATCATCAATGCATATAAAAATCTAAATATCATCTGCCTCAGTATTCTTCACAACATTTGGACTAACTATATGTGATATCACAGATTCATCATGTGTGCAATTTAATTTAATAAGGGCCATACTGACTTAGATCTAAACTGTTGTTCTGAAAAATCTCAAAAAATACTTCCTCAGAAACATACATTAACTTCAGCACCATGTAAGCTCCTTGTTGGCAGTTACAGTATACAAATTTGGAAAAATGCATTTTAAGAAGGACAGTTGTTTTTTATTTAGATTCATAAATATCTTGATTTGGTAGATTGATCAAAGTGTTTTAAAATGTAAAATTTCCTTTAGAACTCAGTACAATGCGGAGATAAGAAAAATGTAAATTCAGTAATTTAAATGTCAAGCCCATTATATGGCAGCAATCTGAATGTCAAATCTACCTTTTCCTCAAGTTTTTCCTATCTTTTTCCTTCTAATTATGTTTGTTCGGTCTTTCACTTTGGCCTTTTTGTTTATTGCAATATGACTTCTCCATGGTTTGTTACTTTTCCATCTTCTATCACTCTTTTGCAGTAGTAGAAAGACAATAAGGCTTCTCTTTTTCAGCTTATTATTCTGCCGCTCATTTTTTCTCTGTTTCTTGAAGGAATGAGAAGTACAGTCTAAACAGGGTACAGTCAAGTATTTTTTTGCCATTCCTGGAGTCATTCAAGGCATTTTCATTTTTAGTCTCTGTTCTCATTAGTACACATATTAAGTAGCTTATGTCCTCATTTGCTCTTTTACTTGTTTCATACTTTTCCTTATTTTCAGTACACTTTCCCATTGTTTCAGATTTTTTATTTTCCTTCATTTTTCTTGATCAAGAAAAGAAAAATTCCAAGTCCTGYAGGTGAGACGGAGTACCTTGCACCAGTACAGACTAGGAATGAATGTTGTTATGCTGTGAGTCAGATGTGAGTCAGAAATGCATCCTTTTGGAGCTAATATACAGAGGTATGTTAGAAAAAKGATTGTATTATAGATCAAGCAAATGTCTGAACATCAGGAAAGACCTTTCTCACTGCGAGAGTGACTGAAAACAGCTGTTTGTGTGRTTTCCTTCCTTGYAGATATTGAAAARCCATCTGAACATGGTCCTGAGCAMACACCCAGGAGCCTAGGTGGCTTTTCTTAAATAGGAGGTTAAACCAGGTGACCCTCCAGAATAGTTTTGTCCAATAGTTTTGTATTTCTGTGGTCTGAGTCTCCAAACCAGGGCAGTAAGAACTTTTATAACTTTTTATGTGTAAAGCAGTGTAAATTGCGRAAAAAACCACCCATTATTTGTAGTTGTTTGTGTTGATAGGAACATATATTGGACTGGTTGAAGCTGGATGGGTGAGAGATATATTGATGGTGAGGCTAGAGACTCGTMGCCAGATAAAAAAGGTTGGAATGTGAAGGATGTTATGATGACCAAGGAACACAGGTRTATTTCAGAAAGAATGCACTGAACTAATTGTGATTTTGTACCTGAAACAACCAAGATTTTACTATCAGTGTGAGATTTACAAATATCTTCTCTCCRCTTCCCAGGCTGACTTTCAGTCAGTTATTCTTAATTCAGGAAATCATTTCTTCCCAGGCYAAGAAAGGGTTGGGTAATGACATACATGTCTTCCTTTTAATCTGACTTTTCCTTCTGAATGGAAATATTGAATGCAGTCCAAGTCAACATACACACTGAAATCAAACTAATGGCTGTAGAGTGTGGATAGTCAAGAGATGAGAAAACTGTGTGAAAAGAAAGTTCAAAGCAATATCAAAAATTTGGTTGAATTTATGTTGGAATTCATATGTATAGCATGGTATACCACATGGACCTGGGCTGAAACACTTCCCAGTTGTCTTGCTGAAGACATAGATTAGACCTGCAAGTACACTTTTTTTTGGAAAACAGCCTCTGAGTACCATTGGGAAGGAATCTTTGAAAAGGAACTATATTGTACCCTGCCCGGATGATGAGAGAACCAAAACCATAAGGCACAGAAAAAATTAACACACTTTTCCCACAGTATGAATACAAATCATGACCAAAAAGGAAAAAAATAATCAAATAATATTAATGTTTTTATCTTAACTTGACACGTTTCTTAAATGAGCTAACTATCACAATATCAAATATTGCTGAGGGATCTACAAACATAAAACCTGATGAGTGCCCTCTCTTTATTGACAGAATGACTCATCTCTCAATATCATTAACCTTTTTTCTCTGAATTCTGATTATGCTGAGTCCTAAGTATTAGCTTCAGTAGTAGAAGTATGTTAACTCATAGCTTTGCTTATAGTTAAGGAGTTTTTCAACTGTGTTACTTAGCTTTCTCAGGATCTTCACTGATGGCTGCATGTGTCATGTTAAAACTATGAAGAGAATGGAATGAGACTTTTAGTGTCTTGGAAAGTGGTGTAACTTCTGTTATATATCTCACCTCACTGAAAATAATATTTATTRAGATTTTAAAAAATTTGTAGAGTTTTTTTATTATGCAATTTTTAAAGAAAGATAATTTGTATTTATTACATGGTTACTGCTAACTTARTATACCTTTAAAGCAGGGTCAGATSTCCATGTTTATTTGAAGTCTTTTTTATCTCTCTACTTGCCTTTGTAAAATGGAGGATGCCTGCTCAATCATAAAACAAAACAATTACATCTCTATCCTACCTGCTCCTTCCTCATATAAGATGTCTTCCATTCCTCTGTGTTCTCAGAAATGATTAGMAAGATGAGTCAAAAAGTTCAGATAAACAGTTAAATCTACCACTTTTACTAAAATGCAAAAAAATTACTAAGTTAAAATTATCATGAGTTCCAACATGCTGYATAGACATCTCTTTACACCGGCTATATTTTTGGTTTTAGTTGTTGCTTTTTTATTCCAATTTATTGTAATTGGCCAGAGCCACATCATCCTGAAAATTGTCCTTGACTACCATTATTTTCTTGGCAAGACAGGTGTTCTTGCACAGTGTGCAACAGAGCAAGAGATGCAATTCCAAGGCAAATTTCAAGTGACTTATTCCATGATACAAGAGGCAAAGGAGAAATTGCATCAAATTAAACGGTGACAAAATGAAATTTTGTTTGCAAGTTAGAGTGGAAATGTAATAGAATACAGAGCAGCCAAAGGTACATACTGAATTCACAAAGAAATGTATTAATTTGTGAGCAATACAAATTACAGGCATTTATATTCTCAGCAAGTAATGGTGTTAATTGATATGAATTAACAAGAAATTTAAGTAAGTGCCATGGATATTCTTTTTATTTCACATCTCCATTCCTGTTCTTGTCATGTATTCTGTAAACTGCAAAGATCTCCTTTCATGTAGCAGTTCAGACTGTACAAAAGGTTCAGAGTCCTTCTTTGCAAGTGATTGTCAAATATTTGTCAAAATTCTACTGATGTGTATTTTCTGGAATTAGGCAACATACGTAGAAYTAAACCCTTCATGACATTCTGCTTTTTTTTTCAAGCCAGTGTATTTTTAATAAGGATTTGAAATTGAAATTTTTTTTAAACATTGTCTACTTAATGTTTATTGAACACTATTTATTGGGCTCCTCAATGGCACAATTCCTCATCCCTTTCTATCAGTATATGACACTTCTTAGCCCTTCTTAGCTGTTAATTGCCAGTTCCCAACTGTCCTTTGGTTTGTCACTCCATTCTACTRGGAAAAACCCAAACAAAACCTTTCTGTCACATGGTAAACTAGGGATAGCATAAAAGGGAGGGAGGATACATTTCAAAAGGGCATAAACAGATACGCAAGAAGCACGTATGAAACCATACATTCAGTTCTRACTATCTATGCTTCCATCATGCTCTCATGTTCTTTAGACATTTAAAATAGACTAATATAGCTCTAAAATATTATATTAAAAAAGGATAGTACTCCTAATACTCTTTTCATAGAGGAAAATAAGAGTTTGAAAGTAAAATACAAGGTCACCTGTRGAAATTTTACTTCCTCATATGTCATCTTGCAGCCAAGCTTTTTGGGACAAGTTCTGCAAGCCATATTGACAAAAATCTGTTTCTGAATATCCTGGCCAGGAGCTGTTGTTATAAGCATTTCCAAATTACTGTATCTACAAAGCACTGAATTAATTGGGCATAATATATTTTTGGCATGTGACTTCATAAAATGTAGCATAATGTCAYGAAACCTACCAGCCTGAACTTCACTGTTTGCAGAGGTGACAGTCTCATGGGAATATTTTCGGCTCTGAATGCATTCAATTTGCCTTGAAAGTAAACTGCAGGCTCTTACTAATGGAGCTTGTTCTTTATCCCTCTTTTTCAGTAGCCAAGCCTGATAAGTTAAAAATTTGTTTTCTTTTTATTTCATTTAGATTACACTTTCCTCACAACGTAGTAAGAAAGAAACAATCAAAATTCTCAACACCCACCTAAAAGATCTGGACAAGAACTTGAAATAGCTGCAGTACAGTAACAGCTAGACTTCAAATGCCCGAAGAATATACATATATATACCTCTGTGTGTATATGTTTATGTTTCATATATAGGGATTTGTGTTCATGTAAATGTGTTCTTTTTCTTCTTTATGGACTYGCTGAAGTACTTAAGGCATAAAATTTTTTATGAAACAAATGACTGCGGACAATGATTAAAGAAAGAATCTAGTGTGTTGAGCATTGTTTATAGTGCTAAGAACTGCCCTTTCAAGATGGTGATCTCAACAACATCAACCCTGTAATTTGAAAACCAATTTTGCAGCTGATGAGCTACTTCAGACAGTGACYCTATTACCACTGTACAGAATCAATGGTTTGTTTTACTGAAGTACTACATTTCACACTGTAAAACTTTATATTAAAAACATCATTMCTGAGACAGATATGCATATAGATGTTCAACTTAAGAAAAGGAATATTTTCTCCAAATGGATTACCTAAGTTAAGGCCAAATTTTAAAAAAATTCTTTTAAATTTTAATTATTATTTAATCTGATTTTTATTAATTATATAAAATTATATCAGAAAATTTATTTTGAAGAAACATACTCATTTTGAATACTTCCAGGAAATAACATTATCAAAGCAAATTGTTTTATCCTCCCAATTTGAAATGTCAAATATTACATTTTGAGGAAGCAGAAATGCATCACTTAATGGTATTGTTTCACATTATTTTACATARTAGGAAAAGTCTAATATTCTATACAACATATTTTACCATATTCTAATATTTAAGGATGAAATGTAAATCATTCATATTTTAAGATTAGACAAATGTTGAAGAAATGACATTTTCTCTAAAGAATGGTTATTTCGTTTTCCTGCTAACTAAATTGTATACTTGTCTTCTTCTAAACTATAGTGATGCCAACACTTGAAAAGAATCAAGGTAAATCAYACTTTCTTTCATAGTTTGAGTCAAGCTAACAATGAGGTTCAAAAAGTCACTGCTTTTATTTTCTTTGTTTGGTTGTTTTTTTGTTTTGGTTTGTTTTTTTTACTATTGCTGTTATAATTGTAAGGAATGGGGAGYAACCACACATGACAAAACTATGACCTTTGGAAGAACAGAATAAGGGAGGAAGAGGCACCAGATCAGCAGTTTTACACAAGTAAACAATTTGATACCACTGCATAGCACGTTACAGTCTAGGTTAGTAATAGTCTTATTAGGTCCACTTCCTCTTCATTGTCAAGTTTTTCATGTGTCTCTTAACAATTTTTTTTTTTTTTTTTGTTACACATTATAATAAACTGTCTCAGAGGGCATGTACAGACATTTCAGTGAACAACAGATGAAAACAAAAGGTAATGAGAGAGTAATAACGGCTGGCTTCATTTTTCACAGCAAAGGTAAGTGTTGACGCCTTGATCCCATATGGCATCCCTCAATGGGAAATGGGTAGTTTGCCTGCAATGTATTGGAGAACAAGAAGCCAAAAAAAGCCCATATCTAAGAAGTACTGTAAAGAAAATAGTATAAAATTTAAAGTATTTATAGGCTGCAGGGTTATCAGGGTCAAAGAAGAAGAACAGCTGTTGTAACAAAGTGCTTGATGACTTTAGCTGTATGAAAGCAGAAAATCGATCTTACGATTGTTACAAATGTAGAATGTGCAATGAATGTAGGAAGTGTAGACTCATGTGGAATGTGTAAATCCAGAATAAGAGTCAGGTCATATATTTTTCACAGTATCCAACCTTTTTATGATGTGAATTAGAGCTCTTTACAGTTATTTCAACTGCAGTGGGAATTAGTGCTTGCTTCTATACATGCGACATCCAAAAGTTACAATATATCCCACTGGATGACAGTGTTGATAGATTAGAAATTTTAACATCTTTTGAAAATGTAAAAATCTACTTTCTAAAGATCATCAAGACAAAGCACTCTTTGTCAAGCTTTTAATGTAAAATAAATTCTGCAGGGAGTTTCCTACAGGGAGACTCTGCCATCTTGTTTTTGTCCTGACAGCCAGATGGAACTAAGTTGAAGTTGTGGAAATCTTTATGTGGGTAAAACACCTTTTTTTTGTGTAGTTTTGTTATCAATACTTTTGTTGGTGTTGTTACTGTGCATTTCTTACCCCATTGCTTTTAAGTTTCAGAAAACTGCTATCTCAACCCATAGTCTGTGCTTTTGTCCCTCTGTTATCAGAAAGGGTGGGAGTGGCGTCTTTGGAGTTTAATTGCCAGCTGGTGTTAAAACAAACACAATGTGTAACTGCTAAAGGACTTTGGTATTTAAAAACAAAAAACAGATAAAAAGTAGAGTGTCTGTTCCTTCTAAATTAAAAACTTTTGTCACAGTTATGAACAGGCAGGGAGAGAGAAGAAATAGAATGACATATTTGATGGAAAGGAATATTGGAGTCAGGATAAACCATGCAACCTTAGCCCTACTCTAAAAATTATACTGATTCACTGAATATATATGCTACCCATAATTTATTATTTAAAAACAAGGTTAAAGATTCAATYGTATACAGAATATTATATCTAAGTTGAAAACCCTTTCCAAAGGCTATTTTTTCASGTAATACCTATAGGCACATTGTCACTATTACTAAGAAGACATTGAAATATGAGACCTTTTCATTTTTAACTCTGGATATCGAAAGGAAGGATCCTTTCCAGTGTGTGTTGCAAGCAAAAACAAGCCTGTTGAGCCCTAAGGAGGCTGAAAAGGAGCAAGGAGTAGATAATAGAATGGACCAAATTGCTGGTTATTAKTGTGAGTAGACCAGGGAAGAAGGAAATYGTTTATAGTTGAGAAAAAGAGAAAAACTCAGGTTTTCAAATCTAAGTCTTGACAATTAAAAGGGCAATCCAGATAATGTATCAGGAAATAGGGTATGAAAATTAAATCAAGGCTGAGGAAAGAGATTTGTGAGTCATCATGGTAGATGACATATAACTTAATATGGTGATAAGGCAGAGAGAACTAAAAATGAAGCTCTGAAGGACAAAATCTTCATAAAAGAGAGACAAGTGGAAAACGATAACCAAAGGATATTTTGAAGGAGAAGCTGGAAAGGGTGGGGGGAAATCCATAAAAAATAGGGAAACAGAAGCTAATTAATGTTTTCACTGCTTTGCTAAGATTCTTTTCTTGGCTAGTATATTTGAATGAAATCTGGTTTTAACAGCCTGGAATTCACAGGTTTATCAAGTTAATGAGTATAATATTGACATAAATCTGGACAAGAAAAACTATTGTCAGGGAAGGTTGAGCTGGCAAGATGAGAAGGGAATGCTATTTCTGTCTAAAGATAATAAGTTTGCAAAGTCTGGTTTTCCTTGGGTTTTTTTTTTGTTTTTAACATATGTAACTATTGACTCATTGACATATCCTCTTTCTGCTGCCATGTGCTGACCACTGCTACATAGATTCATTTTTTTAATGTGCTCTGCCAGATATTAAGTGATTGCTCCTATTTCATGCACTTGTTGCGGTTTGAAAATGAATGGATAGCATGGAGATTAACTAGACTTGGCTGCCGAAGCACATTCAGCCACAGATACATTTGATGCCTACATGACCTCTGTGCTTCACATCACTCATGGGGAAGATACAGTTGGCTGAAATTCCCATAGAGCCTGGCAAYTGGATGTTGCTGTCACCGTGGCAATCACTTTATCATCAACTGGCTAGTTGTAGGGAGCCATTTAAGCACAAACAGAGTTTAACTGGGCCCAGCCCTCTGCCAAAATACTGCTGTGGCCTGTCTCATGCTGCATGGCATATCTGCCAAGGCCAGGGTTCTGTTCTGGTATGGCATCCATCATTTGTCTTCGTGTCTCTCTCCTATTCAGCTTCTTTATATCTTGCCCATTTACAATACCCATTGTCTACAAACGCTGTTTTATCCCTGAATAAGAAAAATAGAGCCTGACCTGAGGTACTAGTACAACATAAAAAATAAATCAGTAACAGTGAAGTGACTGWAGGATGCAGAGGAGGGCTACAAAGACAATGAGAGAGCTAGAGAACCTCTCCTGTGAAGTTAGGCTGAGAGAGTTRGGGTTRTTCAACCTAAAGAAGAGATGGCTCCAGAGAGACATCATTGTGGCCTTTCAGTACTTGAAGAGGGCCTATAAGAAAGATGGGGACACATTTTAGCAGGGAATGTTGTGATAGGAGAAGGGGTAGTGGTTTTAAATTTAAAGTATATTAATTTAGATTAGTTCTAAGGAAGATTTTTTTTTACAATGAGAGTGGTATAACACTGGCACATATTACCCAAAGAGATAGTGGATGCCCCATCCCTGGAAACTGTTAAGATCAGGTAAGATGCAGCTCTGAGCAACCTGATCTAGTCAAGGATGTCCCTGCTSATTGCAGGAGAGGGGGTTACTTGATGACCTTTAAAGGTCCTCTACAACCCAAMCTAGTCTATGATCTTCAAGGAGAGWTYTCTTCAATGCTAGAATTCATGGAGGYACCTAATTCTACAGTCTAATTAAGTGTATTCTACTCTGTCATTGATTGTTGTCTTTRTCCTTATTCCATTGCTGGATTGTCCAAAACATAAGGTCAAACATCTTAGAAGAATGGCACACAATGAGGTGGATTTTCTTCCCTGATAATACAAGAAAATTAGATTCTTCCTATTAATTTTTATTAGAGTTTTACCAAGGATACTGGTTTACCCTTAATCACTGACTGATTAAACAGCATCAAACAAAACTTGTATTTAAAGAATATTTCTTATGGCTTTGMTTTTTTTCAAATCTGACAAGAAATAGAGGATCATGCATCTTTCAAGTGCTAACAGAGCTTCAGCAAGCAAGGAAGAAAATAGTCAAGGTACAGTTTTTGATAAAGATAGCTTGGTCTTTTGATATGACTAGGATCAATTCTCATAAAGGCCAAAATGACTTTTCAATTCCTGGAAGAGCCTTGAGGGGCTCAGATTTACATCCTGCTAGTAAGAAGATACTAAAAACTGAGTTGTTAGTGTTTATTGTTTGTCCTCCAATTCACTTACAAAGAGTTCTGAAAAAAATGAAATTTAGAGTCCCATAAAACATTACAGGGATGCTGCCTTCAAATATTCAAGTTAGATGTGTAGGAGCCCAAGTTTCTAATRTTATTAAAATAGTAGAGAAACTTCTATACTTGGTGATGTAGTACATCCTTTTGTGGTTCCTCTTTTCTATCAACTGTACAGAAACTTGGATATTTCCACTCCTCACTTAGATACAATGCGATAAAACTGAACTGTAAGGGCCTGATTTTTGAATGTGATAGGTTAATTTTCTTTATTTTTAAACTCAATTTAGATTTTAAAGGAAAGTTTAGGGAGGTAGTAATGKTTTTTTTGCATGTGCCTATGTCTATATGTTCTTAAAATCAAAAATATATACTTTTCCTGTTAAAGGTTTGTAATGGGACTGATATTTCTCTCTTCTTTCCTTACASTTTTTAAGCTCTGATCTTCAGAATTCTTAGCAGTCCCGTTGTTTTAATTATTGTTTTAATTATATTTCTACTTAAATCAGCATGAGAACTTAGACTAGCAATGAATGTGCTTCAAAAACTCTACCCAAAGTCACACCTAAGTTTAAACCTCTGTAAGAAAAACATTATTAAGAGAGCTTATGAAGAAAAAAAAAAAAAGAAAAACCTTCTAAAAATTACTGCTGAGAAGACTTGTAAAGATCGTGCTGAGTGATAGGTCAAAAAGCCCAACCCATTGACAACTGCTGGAGTTAGGAAATTCACTTATCCTGGTAGGCAGCTACTTCTCTTCACTAAGCCCTTTTGACACTGTCCTTTTATGTCATTTGGACATATTCAGTAAGGTGATACAAGGGGGAGACTTTTCCTGTGCTTATCTGGATGCAGTGGAGGTGTGGGGACTTGTTACTGCCTAATAGGCTACTTGAACTTAGCACCACCTAAAGCAAAGTGCAGGGTGAGAAGGGAGTCATACTGCCCCGGGAAAATTCTGTTTAGAATACTTGACTTGACTGGTAAGCCACTGCAAATACCTGATATCCAGTTGAATCCAGGTGAGAATCCATGTAAAGAATCAATAGCCTAATGACCAGCAACACATGTTCAAACACTGACAAAACTTGCCCGTTGTAGGTTTTTAGAGATAAAAAAAAGAAGAGTAATCTAAGCTCTGGATACATCTGACATTTTACTGTAGGCAGGGTAAAAATGGGCATATATATTCATGCAAGCATAATTGATATAAAACTTTGTAGGAAGACTAATCCAAGGTTAAGATAGAGACATCATGTATTCATGTCTCTCCTTTGAATTCAGTAGAGATAGTGAGATTAACTGTGTAATGTGCTAAAGAACTGAGGCCTAATATAGTTATATAATTTAATAGCTCATAATCATTGACCTGAATGTGCTTTCAGTAAGCCCATATTTTCATGTTGCTACTGATTCTGTCCAAGTTCTCACAGGTGCCTATACGGCTGCACAACTCCACAACTCCTATGTGTACTGGACTACAACCTGCTAAGAGACTGGGTTTGATTAAAGTTGTGGCAGTACTTCAAAGGTTTATTAAAATCCCAAACAAACAAAGAAAAAAAAAAAAGTTTCCTAAATAGGGAGATAGACAGATACTGTAGAACTGTAGAAGTGAGATTTGGAGGTAGGTTTTGCAGCTACAGAGCTGGCAGTGTGTCCTTTATTTGTTGATATGCATAATCAGCAGCACAGGACCTGGAAGGTATGTGTAACCTTCTCACATTATTTAAAGTTGTATTATCAGTCCAATTGTATTCMACAATTACAGTGTTAATTGAGCTCAAAGTGAACAAGCTCATCTACTGTTTCATTAAAGAATTAAGTTTTCCAATTAAAGTTTAGCTTTATTTAGTTCAYTTATGTAGACAGTGTCCTAAAGCAAATAGAAGAACAATTTTATCACCATTAGAGGCTTTTGAAGCATGATCAAGATGAGCTTATACAGTGTCAGAGTTACTGAAATAAAACGATCATAACAAAATTAATGTGACAGACTTAAGGAATRAAAAATAAACAGTATTTGTATAATGAGATGCTCAATAGTCAAGTTATAAGTGTAGGCACTGTAATGTTGATCTTACAATAGCTATTTTCTAGGAAAGCCAAGTGCATATATATATATATATGTATATATATACACACATATATATATATATGTATATATATGTATATGTGTGTATATATATACACACACATATACACACATTGAATTTTGTTACAAGCACATACCTTGTGTGTGTTTGTTAAAAACACTGAGAAATGAGCTATTCTGCATTTATGTTGCTGATTATTAAAGAGTAAAAATGGATAAACATGTTTGACATAATTTCCATAAAATCTTCACCTTTCCCAGTTAAAGAGGAAATGACAGTGGTGTTAACTGTAGATCTACTAAGTAATAAGCCACAAAATGCAAACAGTGGGACACAATTATTGCTTTAGGGTTATGTAAAAGCTTGCAAGGCTCTAAGCTATACCAAATGAAAGGTTTACTTAGTGAAAGGTGCTTTATCTTATTTATTTATCTTTGGCACATACAAAAGCATAAAATTTAGCAGACAGTGATGTATTTTGGAGAATCCAGGTGGGAACTGTGATACAGAGCAGTTACAGTAGGAATACTCTATTCTATAATCCTTAGCTATCTCTCTTTATATTGCCTCATCACAATAACATCTGAATGCCACAGAACACTTAAATGTATAAGGCCGTTTTGARGTGTTCAACAGTCTCATTTTCAAGTTGGATGGAAACAAGAGATGGAAAAATAATWTTTTTTTTTTGGTTTTAAATTACTTAGGCAAAATATGGCAGCTGGTTATATTGATTTTTTATCTCCTATGACTTCATTTTGTGACTTAACTGGAAGTCCATCCTTCCTTATACTGTTATTTATAATCAATATAGAACAAAGGATAAATGAGGTAATTGAAAATGAAACTGTTTTTCCAGTGYGTGGAAAGGTTAAATAAAGTATTCTTGCTGCAGGTTCAACTGCTATAACTTTGGATCTGATATAGATCTGTGAAAAGTGTCTCTCAACTTCATTAATGTGGGTCACAGCCAAATCCCTTCTTCAGTTGCTCAATGTCTAGCTTAGARATAGAAATTACTGAATAGATGAATCAGAAGAGATGGAGCCTGGAAAACTCTCYCATCTCTCCTGGTTTTTGTTTTGTTTTCTTTTTCCCTTCTGGAAAGCTTTGAAAATTCTCTCTTATTCTGAAAAAGATCTTTGTTTTTGCTAACACATTCATATTTCTTCCAGATTCCCTCTCTGTTTCTATTTTTCATTCAGGTGTTCTACATTTCAGTACAAAGAAATCTTCAGCTTTTCTGACACCGTTTCTGAAGTTTCAATAAAATCTGAATGTTTGAAAAGGTCTAGTATTTTCCYAGGGTGGCAATTCTTCCAGTTCCAGATCATGACATTAAACTTCACCTTTGTTTTGAAAACTCATCGTATATTAACCTCAGCCAGCAGCTAGGAATGCTGTCACTTGGCCAATTTCCCTGACTGGGTGAGGGGAGAGAATCAGAAAAGTGAGAAAACTCATGGGCTGAGGTAAAAATCATCTTTGTTGCCCTGAACTCCAGGAGCTCCATGTCTCTCTTGTACTGAGGATCCCAGAACAGGACACAGCACTCCAGATATGGCTTTACATGGGCAGATTAGAGGGATGGGRTCACCTTCCTCAAMCTGCTGGCAATGCACTTTTTAATGYACTGTCCTGATTTGGTAAGACAGGTGTCAGCTAAGGAAAGCAGGAKCCTCCCTTGAAATGGAGAATGTAAACCCTCTCTCTCTGAATTAYTACAATTTTGAAATTAAGTACCTTTAAGGCAAGGGTATGTGAATAGGAATGACAGTTCTTTACTAGGAAAACTAAAATAAAGATGTAATAGTACAAAAAACCAACCAAACAAAAACAAAACCCTGACAGAGTCAGAATACAACCTGACACCCTGCTGATCAGGGTGTTGGTAGCAGTCCAATCAAGTCCTCCTGTTGAAACAGTGATCATGTAGAAGGGTGTAGTTTCCCTCTRAAGGTCYAGTGGTRRTGAGATGGGTCCAGTCTTCCTCTGGGAATCCAGTGGAAACAGGCTGCCTTGGTGTTCTGACTCTGATTTTTATCGAGGTAGGGATGCTTGGCTACTCCTGCTGGGTGGAGCATCTCACAATGGGATGATGTCATTTTATCAGTCATGCAGTGACACTCAAYGGCCCATTAATAGAACATATGCCCCTGGAGGGAGGATGGGTCATGGAAAAGATAAAACAACACAGCCTCACCTGGCTTTAACAGCTGGTAATAGAATACTTTTGGTTACATCTTGCATTGCAACCTAAGACATGCAACATGGAGGACCTTTGTCCTTCTTGGCCCCCAGGGCACAATGCTGGTTCATAAACAGATTGTTGTCCACCCAGACCACCAGTCCTTCATCACAGAGCTAACCAACAGAGGGTTGGTTCCCAGTCTGTACTGACAAACAAAGCACTAATGCAGAACAAAACACTAAACCAGAACAAAATAATAAAAAGAGGATTATTTTCATTCTGAACATCAAAAATTTAGGTATCTAAGTCTGAACTGTTGCCCTAGACTTCATATTTCAGACTGAATAAACAGTAGGCACATCAGCCACATCAGCAGAGCTTGCATCCCCCTACTTTTGATTTCAACAGGCTATGAATTGTGCCTTGAGAAAATCTACTTTATTTAGTGAAAACAGATGATTTTTGGAAAATAAACTCAATGTTTGGAGTCATACATTTAGGTGACTAAGAAAARGGGTTGTATGCCAGCCTAAATATGAAGTTCACTGTGAGAATGGGTCAATGTCCTAGGATGAGTAGTTTTGTGTATATTTGTAATTCCTGCAGCAAACCTCTTTTCTTCTCTAAATCTTTCCTCAATAAACCAAAACTGAATCCAAACAAACTAACAAATGAACAAAAACTAAACTAGAAGCAAAATTACAGAAGTCTAATAAGTAATTAATATTCACAAACAAGTGAGAAMTATTGTGTGTGCAATCTCACATAATGAAAAATCCACCAATGTTGTCAAAGGTCAGTTACTGAGTCCCACATTCACTTACAAAGTTTAGAAATTTGCTGATGCTTCTTAAACCTTAATGTTTGTTTCTCTTGTAATTTTCTATATATGATTGAAGCTCCTTGTTTTGCAGTCCTGTTACAGAAAAGTCAAAAGGGAGAAGARAAAATCTTCAGATGTTATTCAGATCAGCTAAACTCAAGTAATTTTGTAGGTGAGCCCTTTTCTCTTTCTACTGACTACAGAAACAGAGTTAAGGAAATTGCAGTCTCAGCTTACAGTGAGTCACATGTCCTCTATGATAGGTGTATAGAASTTACATTTTAGATCTGTGATGTTCAATCCAATGTGTTTCTCTATAGTGCCACTAGTAGTGCAGTGTGTCTCTCCTTCAGTGGAATTAATCTTATACTAAAAAAAGGAAATCTAAAATGGTTGTGACAAATCAGTCTCTTAACATGTCTTTTTCTTCTCACTGAATATGAGGGAAGCCTATGGTGACTAACTTAAAATATTATTCACATAGAAAATTGCTTGAAATTAATTTACCTTCTGTGACTAGAACCATGCAAGAYAAATTGTCATATTGCACCTGGCTGGAATGGAGTTAAATTTCCYCTCTTCACCATATAGTTCTGTACTTTGTAATTGTACCCAGAAAGGTGTTGATAACAGTGYTTTGGCTACTGCTGAGCAGAGCTGGCATAGCATCAAGGCTCTCTCCAGCCTAGGACTGTTAGACTGAGAGYGAGAAAAAGGCTGGGGCAGTAGCACTCTGTCAGGATGTCCAATCCAAGCTGACTAAGGAGATGCTGGATGACACGATGCTCAGCAACAAAGACATGGAAAATAGTGGAATGGGGAGGCATTCGTCTTCTGAACCAACTCTGTGTACTGAGGTCCTGGTCCCAGGAAGTGGCTGAACATGCCTACAGGGSAGAGGTAGAGAATTTTCTTTTTTTTCCTTTGCTTCCATGTGAGGGTTTTGGTTTTCTTTATTAAACTGTCTTTATCTCAACMMATGAGTTTTYCTTCTTATTYTGGAGAAAATTTYCTCCAAGGAAGAGGAGTGACAGAGATGTTTTGTAGGTAGCTRGTGATCAACCAAGGTCAATACCCCACAGTTGCCACCCAAAATATTCTTCCAGGTCCCTTCAAAATGAATTTAAATCTCTTCACTGCCTTCAGTAATTGTCAAGTCTGGCATCAAAGTATTTAAATATTATTCATTGTGATACTTGTTCACTGCTGACTGCAGATGCAGTTGCACCTGCATTTAATGTGCAGAAGCACATTGTGCTTGTGCTTTACCTAATAGCTAACATACTTGCAGCAGTCAGGTTGACCATGTAACAGCAATTGAGGAAGGTTATTATAATGTGTTGTCATTATCCCCTGATAGCCACTGTAAACCACATAAAAATAAAAGTCACAGATTACTGGAACATCTATCATCAACATTGCTAGATAAAGGGGAAAAATGGTGTATTCACTGTTTATGTGGCAAGAGACTGAAAAGATATATCAAAAGTAGTATTATTAACAACAAAGGTAGCAACAGGTGAATTTTTTTAGAAAGTTGAATTAACACTGATGGGAATATATGGTATGGAAATTTGTTTTCCAGTAACATTTTCCATTGGTTTATCTTATTTTTAGATATATCAGAATCAGAAGGCTGAGCKATAGCTATGCAAACTACTATAATAAAAGAACAAGCTGAAGTGTGGTTTATTTTTCACCACAAGTTTGAATTAAAATCAGTGAAAATATTTTTTAGATGTAAAATAGGGTGTTCCTTCCTTCCTTGTTAAAATCTCTTAGTTTTGCATTGTTCTGTGTTACACGCTTTAGCTTGGAACGTAAGTAAAATGAAAACACTGTCAAGAGATATTAAAAAGTACAAAAGAGTATTTCTGGCTTTCTTACACATACAGAAACACTTTGGATAATTTGAATAAGTTTCAGATAAGCAACCATATTTTTGGGTGCTCATTAGAGCTTGGTGAATAATTTATAACAAATAATTTAGTTGATGAATTTTAACTCTCTTCAGCTCACAAATTGTCCATGAACAGATTGTGATTTTCCTAAATTAGCTCATTATTCACAATCATCCAGTGAATAATTCCTGTGACTAATTCTCTGTAGCTAGTTTGTGGCCAGTTGCTGTAAGCAGTTAACTTTCAAGATGTTTTGGTCTGACATATAAATCCTTTGGAACATTTCTGCTTAACCAAAAACTTTGAAATCAAAGCATCAGGAATATAATACTACTTCTACTACTACTACTACTACTACTACTACTACTACTACTACTACTACTACTAATACCCTTAATAATAGAACCATGTAAGGTACATGCACATTTCACCGTAAGTTTCAGTTCTGTGTAAATCACTGTAATATTTAAGACATATTCTGAAAAATATAATAATTTTCTTGTACATCCAAATGGAGACAAATCCTCATATAGTCAAAAGATTTTGAGAAGTTCCTGAAAATTTAAATTCCTTGGTTGCCTTTAATTCAGTGTTTCAGTGTTTTCTCACTCTATATAACTGRGCTACATCAGAGACAATCATCATAACATTCAAAAGCAAAGGGATTATACTTGCAGTAGCAGATTTTTTTTTTTTTTTACATTTTTAAGGATGGAGTAATTTTCCAAGTTCAAATAATAAATTGTATAAAAGTTTTTGAGTTTTACTTGTCTGTTGTAATCTTGATCTTATATTTTGTCATATAAGGTCAAAGCTAAATGAATAATTAATTTTAAATTTTGAAAAAAGTAAAATTAGATCAGGACATAAATCCCTTATTTTGAGACTAAAAGAGGAGGGGCAGATTTATGCTTCTTCCTTACTTATGTCCTTGTATTTTCTTTATACTCTCAATTCTGAAAAAGTATTTAAATTTAGCCTTTTAGTTTTATGAGTACATGACTATTATTATTCTAATATTTACTTAAGCTGATAGAAAAACTTATTTTTTTCATTATATTCTTTGTTCTTATTTCCATTATTCTTTTATAGGTCTTTATATTTAATGCTTTGTCAAAATGTTGTCACATATCAATATTTTCTTAATGAGGAGAAATGATGAAAAACTAAGACATGTTTTTAAATGAATCAACATTTCTCTTTATTTGCAATGAATGCTCAAGGTGAATTCTCGAAACACAGGCAAAATCAAGTGAAATGAAGTAGTTCCGCAGCAAGAGGACTCTAGGCAAATAATCTATCAAAATCGCTCTTTCTTAGCTTCCTTCAGGAGCACTGATTGTTTTGATTCTTCCTTACTGCATTTTTTATTCACTTTTGTCTCCAAGACACCAAGAAAAAATATCATTTTTCAGATACTAGAACTTTAACTTGCTATGTGCTTACCCTGGAGAGATGGCAGAGATCAGAAGATTTGGGTTATATTCAAGTCTCTGTTTTCTGCACCTCAAATCGGTTTAGATGTTGCATTACATGGAAAAGYTTAATAAATGAAAGCTTCTTGAGCAAGTTAGCTGTTTGGAAATTACTGCAGCAGATTGCACAACTCTATTCATATTTTTTCCCAAGGTTTGATTTCGGCAATCAACTGGGCTTTTATTTGACTAACAATTGCAAGATTGTCTTYAGTTGTAAGTGATATTTTGCATATAACAGGCTCTCCAACTGTTGCAATATTTAACATAGAATCACCTAAGCATGCCAAACTGTATGTATAAAAWGGTATGCATTAATTTGCACATTTTTATTTTCACATCCAACAAGTTCATGCTGTACATTAGTTCATAGTCCATATCTACCATCTTCAGAAAACTCAGGCAGTGATGCAACTTTCACTGTCATCTCCTATTACCTCCAAGGGCTTACTTTGTTTTCCTTGAAGAACCTCTGGGCAGTTTTCACTACCTAATATTATTTCTGGTAAAAAGGTGTGTTTTAGCTTATGTTATCAATTGGAAATTTTCACTGAGTTTTTGTACAGAGCTTTCATGAAGTCATTTATGCAAAAAAAGCGGTTTGAGGGTTTTTTTCAGAAAAGCATCAGCAGTCCTAGAAAAAACTGAATTACTAAATAAATAAATAAATAAATAAATAACATCAGTCATTCATAAAGCCTATAAAATAATAATAGTAAGAAGGATTTTTCGGAAATCATGTTGAGCTAATTTTCTTGAAAGAAATTATCTGAATTTTATGATTCATGTTGAATATTTGCGTTTCATTATTGTTAGTTTTCTCATCTATGTTTCTATGAGACATGTCCCCTAGGTTCCTAAGCTGAAAATAATGTCTAAAGTGTTTTGTTGGTGACAATTCTGGTGGGGGATCCTGAATTGCAATGATGTGAACTGTGAAGTCCCAGATTTCTGTATACGTTATATTCAAAACTGTGTTCCCTGAAGAATAGAAATTCCACTTARTTGTGAATAAGTATATGGTGAGGGTCCTAAACCTTCACTGACACAGCTTGAAGGAAAGGGAGCTAGAAAGTGTATTAAGGTGAGGGGAAAAATCAAAAAGATACAAGGCAATAGAGCCTTGGGAAGAGCAATGCATATATATCCACTTTGAAATATGACCCTATGGAGTCCCTCTATAAARCTTACTTTATATAGAACTATTTCTKTAGCCTGGGAAMGGGCATATATTTTTAAAACATGCACTGAAGGGATGACAGGAAGTCAACGAGTTTTTAAGTAGTATACTTAAATAAAAATTTACATTCCCTGAAGTCAACAAATATTTCAAATAATGAATGAGTGCATATTCCACTCTTGCCTTATTGTAAAATGGGGAAAATATGAACCTGAAGAAAAATTAGTTGTCAGGTTAATTCCCAGGGCATGGAAATCAATGATTTGTTTTGTGCTTTTGCCTTGAATCTCTTAACAGAAGCACTTGCTTTCTCCCTATGAATTGGAGTTAGATGGTATTATTGACATATCCACAGGAAAGCTGTAATTTAAAAAATGTATAGGACTTGGAAATGAGTTTATTTGGGGGAGCTTTTGAATGTCAAGCACATTTGAGACAGTTTGCTCATTTTAGGCTGCAGAATTTCAAAACATGAAAATCTGGGAATAGACATAAATTTGTGGGGTTTGCTCGTTCGTGGGTTTAGGGGTTCAAGATTTTTTTTTGCAAAATGCACAATGTATCTATTTTTTTTTCTTTATTAAATTACTATGCCTAATAGTATTCAGCATACCTGTCCTCAGAAACTCTGGAAAGTAAAAAACTTACACTGCCCTTACCTTTCCTATGGAGGATATACACATTGAGCTGTATATGCAAGGTTGAGAGCTCCTTCTGTGGACCATTCCKCCTATATAACTTCCTGAGGGTACAATAGCAGCACTATAGGAACAATAYACAGATGAAATACCATGGCAGAGCAAATATCTGTATAAGAGAAAGCAGTTTAGTTTCCCTCTCTGCTTTTCCTCCATGTTGAACTCTAATTAGAAAATTTGGTAATGTGGTAATTTTAATGATTTTCTACAGAAATGCTTATAGAGAGGCTAAGTTACTGAGTAAGGAATAATAAAATGTCCATCTAAGATGCTACTATTTATTCCATGATGTACTAAGTATGCAGAAAACCATAAGAATCCAATCAATTTCACTTTATGTGTCTGTGTCGGAATCTGTGCCTTTGTGTTCTTTTATATCTGATAAATCAACTTTCTCTTGCATAAAGACACTGTTAATTTGTTTTCAGCAAAGTATTCCATAGAGATGAATGCAAATAAAGAAAATCTTCATGAAACACTGAGATATTTAAGCTGATTATATTTCTCAGTGTTTGAAGTTCATTGAAGTTGTTTGAAGGAATCAATAATTCTGTGATTTATCTACATTCTTTCTTTCAATTTTCTTCTGTTTTATCACAGAGTAAATTATAATAAATGATACACAGAACTTGTTAACTCACTTATCAGTAGACACAGTTTCTACTGTTGAAATGCTTAAAATTTCTAATGYTGTAAAATCAAAAAGCTGCAAGTAAAAATAAAGCCCACACAGAAATGAAAAAAATAAGCCCACACTAGTATTTGCAGATTATGATTTCTATTTCATTGAATGAATGAAAGAAATGAAGAGGAAATGAACAAAATAATGGTTTGGTGGGTTGTTATTTTCTTTTATCACCATTCAGGCATGCCAGATTTGCAAGTAGTTTAAACAGTTCCAAATGAAGTTAAGAGCTAATTCTACTTTGCTGAACTAATCATTACAGGTTTAGAAACATTTGGAGGTTTGCTTATTTCTTTAGACTATGGTCCTAAAACTAATGACACCAAACTTTCAGACTGGATATTTTTTTAGCAAGGACAAAAAGCCATAACTCTATTTTTTTTTTTTTTTTCAAAGAAGAGAGGAAACAAGAAAAGACACTTCATTGTGCCTGAATAAAACATTTCAGAAGGAAACCTTTTGATAATGTCTACATTAATATTCTTAATATTCTGTAATAGATATACTTCATGTAACCCCTTCTCTTTCTATGATAATGAATCTYAGTTCTGTATAACCTCCTTTTCTACCACACTTTTACTTTTCTATCTTGTTCTTCTCCAGTGGATAGTAATTTTTACTAATGACCATCAGYTTCTGAGTAAGACCATAATTCATTTTGCATAGGGCACTGAAGAACTATCAAATTGTAATGATTTTCAGTCACTGCAGACCTGGGCCAGATTCAAGTTTAGCGATTCAGTGATGAAAGCCCCTGAATACTATTAACAATTCCCTGAACTGTTCGGTGCCCATTAAATAAATGCACAATATGTTTGTCATTTGGGGTCTTATCTTCTCATTCTAATTCTCCATGTCAGAAGCTGTTGGTCTAAAAATAAAAATGCATTTGCATTCATCAGGTAATTTTTCCTTTAGCTRCAATGTTACCTTAATATGTCCACAGTTGTGGTCGCTTAACCTTTCTATTGAAAATGAGTGGTTGGAGGGTTCCTATCTTCACTATTCTGTTCTAAATTCTAAGTGGTTTCTAGGTGTGATATTAATTCCATGAGAAAACATATTACAAAAATATAAAATAAATACTCTAACAAACCCCATTTTTTTACAAGATCCAGTAAGAATAATAGCAATAACAGTCCAGAATAATTACAGTCAAAGGATTATCTGATATTTCTTTTCATAGAATTATAGAATATCCTGAGTTGGAATGAACCCACAAAGATGAAGTCCAAGGAGTTCTTGAGGGTCAGCACCCATTTGTGAGCTTTGTAAATAAAAAATATATCTTTATATATATCTTATATATATATCTCCTATATATATCTTATATATATCTTATATATATCTTATATATATCTTAATATATCTTAGCTGTTTTAACTAACAATGGCACAGAAGTTGTTGCCAGCCAGATGCATTTTTTTTGTAAAAAAAATTAAAAAGAGTTAAAATAAATTAAAGTTTTAATTATTTAGGCCATTGTTAAATGACCATATAACTATAAAATAATTATCTAGTTATTTTTCCATATAAACTGAAAGACTTATTACAGAACCCAAAATCAAGTTATATGGTAATTGTTTTTGAACTACTTGTTAACTTCAGGTATAATTGCTAAGTAATTTGCAAAATATGTAATTACCATGGGCCATATGTTCCTATGTCTTGTGTTGTTCACAATGTAGTCACAAAAGTGACTCAGAACACCTAAACCAAGGTAAAACTATATCAGCAGTATTAATATTAAAGTACCATGAAGARAAATCTTAAGCACAATCCACAGCACTTTCACTGATAAGCAACAGAAGTCATTGCTACTAGAAAGGTGGGAGGAGCTAGCTAGGAAGTATTTTGTACCATATGTCTGCTTCACAACCCACTGAAGAAGTGTCAGAAGAACATTGCAAGTTAATATTGCCTGAGACAGTGATAACTTACAATACACTGACAACACAGATTGCAGATGGCCAAATTACCACTACAAACACCTTCTGGCACCTGACAGCTCACCAGATGCTGGTGGGTGTCATTTGCTACTTAATCATGTACCTGAGGAGAGATTATGGAGATCCTATCCAGGATCCTGTGGTATCTATGTTGGTAAACAATCAATGGTCCTGATGCAGGAATTCATCACAGTGCCAGTGTAAATAGTTTAATGTATGTGTGTGGATACCCTGATGAATTTCCTCTACTGCCTTACAGAGCAAATGCCAAGTCTGACTTGTCTGATTGCTTTGCATTGGTAATCTTATTAACAATAAGGTTAGAGAAAGCTCAAATAGCATAAATATATAKAAAGTTGCATAACAGAAAATCAAAAGCTTCTCCCACACTGGTTTCTGGAATTATTCCTATAAACTGGACAATTCTATTCCTTCTATCCGAAAACAGTCTTAGTGTATTTGCATGTGGCCATGTAATTGGAGTTGTTTGTCAGCTTTAGATTTTTAATGTACACAAATTCTGATGACTGAATAAATATTCTTCTAAAAACCTGATAGTTTGGATAGTATCCAAACTATCCTGGGAATTATCTGTGTTTGTTTTTTCATTTTCCATTTTAATACTTTATCCAACCATCTAAAAATTATTTTAATCCTGTGTCCCAGTTGTRAGCCTATTCAAAATTTTGTCTGCCTTTAGCCATAACATAAAATTTAAATAAAAAAAAGAYTCTACAGACTTTGTAGAAATCAAATCACATAGCAACAGATCACCAAGGTTTTCATGAGCCTTAATGCTTTCAATATGAACCCTCTACTGACTTTATTTTATAGGTATTTACACAGACTATTTTAATACACATCTTAAAAGCCTTCAGAATTATTATTCATCTTGCAGGGCAATAATGCATAATGAACTCTCAATAATTTTGCATTATTATCTCTCAAAATACATTTTTTGTCAGTTGCAGATTCTGTTTCCTTCTCCTACTCAGTTTCCTGAGTGGCCACTACACTATATTYTTTTCATTTACCTAACATTGAACCAAACAAGGGAGAGCTGGGATCCTAGAACTGATGCTTTACTAGCTGCCAGACAAGAAATTAGGAACAAAAATTGTAACAAGTCACGTACAGAATATACGATTTTTATTTATTTTGTTATAGTATTAATATAGACCCCAGTAAGACAGGCTTAAAAATGAAAAAAACCCAGGAAGAAGTCTCAAGTGATAGTCAAATACAAAAAGTGGGAACATTGGTGGACATGACAGAATCTCTACTGGACACCACATATTGATTTTACTTAGCAAATGGGAACCTGTATTGAATAAATGATGAGGGTATGGGAGTGGAAACAAAAATGGAAGAAAGTGCTCATCTAGTAACAGCAAGAAACTACAGTGAAGCTGATAAAAAGCACAAGGACTCAGACTCCACTGCAATTACACACAAGATTTAAATAGCTTTGCCTATTTGTAGCCTTTCATATTTAAATTCTTCACAAATTTAGTRTAACCTGTGCTTTTATGTATTAAAATCATACACCTAGTGACTGCTGACCCTAGTGTCACTGAATTTGCTCTTTAGACTACCATTTTTAACTGAAATCACGATATATTCTCATTGTGAAAATGTACTTGCCTAGCGATTTGAATTTACCAGTAGCTGAATGTGCTAGTGAAGTRAATGGTGAGTGGAATGAAAGTGTTGCCTCAGTCAGGTGGTGTTTATTAGGCCACAGGTTGTCTGCCAGACAGTCAGGGCTGGTCCAGCTGGCGATTGGTGAGCCTTTGTACAATTGACTGCCCCCGATACTGATAGTGCTTGATCGGTGCATTTCAAATGTTACCCCCAATCTTCTGTCAGGGTAACTAAGTGTTGTAAACTTTGTAAGTTTCTCTGTGTTTAATCATAGAGAAGGCCACACAACATAAAGGTGATKAGAATTCTCACATAAAATCCAGTGAAATAATCAAAAGCAATGAGCGAGAGAAAAAAATAGGAGGAAAAGATATTTAGTCATGGATATGCACCCTAAATACTTCATGCCCTTTCTGTCAGTACATTTTTAGTTCATCTAGAAATAAAACTTGAACAAAATGCAGTACAGAACATCTGGAGTGTGGGACAGATTCCATTTGAAGAAAAAAAACCTCATATTACAATTGCTCATCTTCTGAAGAAGGTAAATTAAAAAAGTAGAGATTACCTAATCAAGAATGGCACTGTGAAGATGAATAACCATTCTGAATTTCTGATAACTGCAGAACTAGAAATACCATGTAGAGTTTTTAGTCAGAATGCTTAGAAACACTTTCTGCAAAACCCTGCAATTTAATTATGACATTTACTTTCCAAAGAAATAGAAAATATTCTTGAGTTCAGTAGGGAGATAAAAAGTAGCTGAGAGATCAGTCTATAGATTACACATCCAGATTAAACTTTAGTCTTGTGAAGTTCCTACATCACTGATTGCAAAAAGAGAGGGAAACCATCATTTAATATTTGCCCTGCTCCTTTTACCCTTCTCTAACCACCTGTTTGTTCCAAGCTGCTGCTGGATATGTTATACTTGGCTAGGAGGGTCTTCAGCCTCATCCAGTACAGCTGTTCTTACATTCTTTTGTATTTATATACATGGCTGGTGTTGAATAATGAGTAACAAGGGGACAAATATGTGCTAGAACTCAGCAGATGTCTGGATTTAAACTGATTGCTCATGAACCATTAGCAGAATCATAGCTTCTAAGGCCYGTAAGACTATTTTATGGATTTGGAAACCAAAAATAGTTTTTGACAAAATCTCTATTGCTATTATTAACCAAATAATAACCAAATCATACTAAATGATGATGATGTGAAAAGACYTCTTCTCCCATTAAAAGATATGTATCATAATTGTTTTTTAATAGTTGACCAAATAATAGTCCACCAAAACAATTCTGGGTTTGTTTTTTATGTGGCCTAATCTAATGCAGATAGTGCACTTTTATAGACTCAATTTGCTTGAATCTGATTTAGAGTAAGAGTGTGTTAGGCTGTTGCAGTGCATTTGTCTGAACAAGGTAGAGAACATCCACAGAGTCACAGAAAAGCTGAAGCTGGAAAGGACCTCTGAAGATCATCTGGTATAACTCTCCTGTTCAAGCAGGGCCACATAGAGCTGGGTGCTCAAGACCACGTCCAGACAGTAAAATGTGTTTTCTGGTCCATTGTCTGGTCCCATTGCCTCTGCTTCTGTCACTGCGCATCACTAAAGAGACCTTGACTATCATGTTTTCATCCTTCATTCAGGTATTTTCAAATAATAATAATATCCCCCTGAGAATTCACTTCTCTAGCCTGAAAAGTCCCAGCCCCCTCAGAGTTATCTTATATGTGAGCTATTCTTGCAGCCTTCATTGTACTCTTACCAGAATGTCCACATCTCTTCTGTACTGAGGAGTCCAAGACTGGACATGGGACCCCAAGTGTAGCCTCACCAGTGCTGAATAAATGGGAAGGATCATCTTCCTCCATCTGCTGGCAATACTTTGCCTAATGCAGCCTGTGCTGTCATTGAAATTCTTTACGGCAGTTCATATTGCTGGCTCACGTTTAACCTGGTGTCCACCAAGGTTATTTTCTGTCAAGTCACTTTCCACCTGGTCAGCCCCCAGAGTGCTGATGTGTGGAGCTTTTCCTCCCCAAGGGCAAGACTTTGTTCTTCTACTTGTTGACCTTCATGAGTCTCCTTTCAGCCCATTTCTTCATACTATTGAGGTTCCTCTGTATGGCAGTTTATATTCTCTAGGGTATAAACCACTCCTCCCAGGTTTGTTTCATCAGCAAACCTGCTGARGCTTACTCTGCTTCATCATTCACATCAACAAAGATGTAGCACAGGACTGGACCCAGTGCTGATATCCCTAGGGCAAACCACTAGTCACTTGCCTCCAATGAGACTCCCTATCACCAATTGTCACCCTCTAGGCCTGGCCACTCAGTTGTTTTCTACCCCACCTCACTGTCTTTTCATCCAGCACATAAGCAGTCAGCTTGTCCATAGAAGTCTTGTGGAAGTCAGTGTCAAAGGCTTCACTGAAGTTCAGGTGGACAATATCCACTGCTCTCCCCTCATATTCCAMGCCAGTAAAACCTTGTTTGCAGGTCACAGGACCAGTTGCAGAAACAAACAATTTGTAGTGGAAGAGAAAAGACAGGTGGCTAACGCCTCTGATTTCTTTTTTCTGGCTCTTTSTTCAAACCTATAAGCATTTAGTGGTTGGGTCTTATGGACCTTTTTATTGTGCCAGATTATCCAGCTTTAGAGGGCAGAGTTTAAAAGCTCTAGTTTCTCTGATGGACAAAACTGACAGATTTCACAGCTCTGCAGTAAACCTTGTGAGACTTTTGCTGCTCTGTTCACCTGACACCATACGCTGCATTTCTTCACAGCAGCAGAGCTACCACATTCTCTCTAACTCTCTCAGTGAAAACCAGTAAAAACAGTGAGCATTAAACCCATCATTTTTTATTCACTTAACAATCTTGTAATTGAAATATTGAAATTATCATTTTTCCTACTGCCACTTCTTGACTATTAAATTTAATTTCTTTCTTCTGTCTTCCATTGTACATCTTTAACTATTTTTTTTTCTGACTGGCTTTTTTATATATATTTCACAGAATTAAATAAACAACTGTAGTGGTTTCAAAGCAAAACCACTAAGAGACTCCAAGTCAGAAATACAATTTAATAGAAAGAAGGTAAAATAAAATAAAAGGCAATAGTATAGAAGACCCCTGACAGAGTCAGAATACAACCTGACACTCTGTTAGTTAGGGTGGTGGTACCAGTCCAGGTGAAGTGCTCTCGTTGAAGCAGTGATCTTGTAGAAAGGTCAGGTAGCTTWTGTCTTTTGGGAATCCAGTCTTAAACCCTAGATTATATCCAGGTGAGAATGCTTGGCTCCTCCCCCTGGGCAGAGCATCTTACAATGGAATGATATCTTTCTATGAGTCATGAAGTGGGTCCTTGATGGGCCATTAAACAGAGACTGCTCCCAGAGGGATTTACCTATGAGTCATGCTGTTGTGGTATRCATTTTAGCTTTACCAAAGTTCTGCATGCTTTTGTTCTTTGTTTTATAATGGTTTGTCCCTGTACACCCATGTTGAAATCCCTTTGGTTTTTCCTTAGTTATAGGTCCTGCCCATCACTTTGCAACCCTGCCCAGAAGCCTGGAATATTCTGATGGGGCTGTGGGGTGATTTGGCAAGTTCTCGGTTCTCCTCCTTCTTTTATGTATAAATTGTATTGCTAATTGCCCTTTGTCCTAGGTCACTCCCCTCCTCACTGGGACTGGTTCTAGATTGTCCCCTGCTCTGTCGACACCCCCTGTACTTAAACTGAAACCCAGAGRAAAAATCTCACTCCTATGTYGGCCCTTTGGGTGAAATAAAAACCCCAGTTGAAACYCATGTGGGAGCCCTCCTTTCTTATTCCACRCCAAAGCCACGCTTCTGCCTGAGGCCAGGACCCACAAAATTGGAAAGGTACTGAGATCAAGCATTACCCTTGAATGCGGATTCGGTAAATGAGCCAGCCGGCAGCAGCTCCGAGCCCCCACATCATGGGGCAAGGCATTGATGGACYATTAGCAGATGATAGCCCAGAGGGAGGGTGCTTGGGAAGAACACTGCCCTCCTGGTTTCAACAGAACATGAAGGTGGTGTTAGAATAAATACTTTGTGCACATCCTACACTGAAACCCACAACAACAACCAAACAAGCAAATATGTAAATAAATAAATGTACATATTAGAGAAAAAATATAGTAATCGCAATATTGTTTATGTTGGAAGTGACCTATTAAATTAATCTAGYCTGATTCTCCTGTTCGAAGCAGAGTTCTGGTAGAGCAGGTTGTTTGGGACCGAGTCCAGTTAAGTTTTTTACTTTCCCCAAGGATGGAGATTTTGTAYCCCATTTAGAATGTTTGATCACCCTCAAAAAAGTAAAAAAAAAAAGGGGGCTATGTTCAGATGGAATTTTGTGTATTGTAATTGGTGTCCATTGCCTGTATTCTGTCAATAAGCACTACTGAGAAACTTGTACACATCATCTCATTGATGAGACCTGTAGGAAATGAGGCTTAAAACAATTTTTAGAGGTTAAGATATAAAAGTTAGGAGTTGTTAGTTATAGAATTGTAAAATTACTAGAAACTATAGTCATCCTGAAACTGTTTTAGGAAGGGGCGTTATCAGTGCCCCCTGTCAACTTTGGAATGTGGTCTCCATGGTAACTCAGGACATCTGGTCACTGTTATCAGATCTTCACACTATCCTATCCCCCCTGGCCTTTGTAACCCCCCCCTCCGCCTCCTAACCCTAAGCCTTCGGCTCTGTTGCAGCACGCCCATATGGTAATTAGGTGCAAAGCCCCACGGAAGATCTACACAACTTTCAAAATCAAGCAAWAATTCTCCCTAACAACAACCCCACACSGAATAATAGCAACACTGAAGACAGGAGTGTGAAACCCGACAGATCTTCATCTCAAAACCAGCCGCCTTTATGTAGCCGTGACAAGAAAAGCATTTTAAAGAACGGACTCCCCAGCAGCAGTTGACTGAAATTGGGAATTTGGGAGCTTGTCTCCCATAGGGGGGTGTGGCTGATTCCCCACCAGGCCGTGCCAGCGGCAGGGTGTCCAGCCCCCCTCCCTCTCAGCATTTCGACGGACAAAGATCATATCGCTCTCCCAAGCACCTATATAAATAAAAGAGCTGTTTCTTTAATAAAGGCATATAAAGGAGGAAACATTGGCTCCTGCCTTATTAYAATTTTTCACAGACCTCCCTGAACCTTCTCCAGGCTGAAAAATCCTTTCTCCCTCAGCCTTTTGTTTTATGAAAGGTGCTCCAATCACTGAATCAATTTTTCTGGAGCATTATTTGATCCATTAAGTCTATATATTTCTTGTAGTGGAAGCYCAGAACTGAATACAATCCTGCAAGTACAGTCTCACTAGTACTGAACAGAGGGGAAGGATCACCTCACCCAAATTGCTGCTAACACTCCTAGTGCAACTGAGGAGGTTGGTGGACTCCTTTGCTCTGAGGGTGCAGTGCTGGTGCACTGTTGTCCACTAGAATCCTTTGTCCACTGAGATCCTTTTGGCAAAGCTGCTTTTCAGATGGTTACACTCCTGCATAAACTAGTGCATCAATTTTTTCTAWCCCAGATGCAGGATTTGGCATTTGCCCTTGCTGCCACCCACCCAGCCTGCTGARCTTTCTCTGAATGGTGGCATAACTGTATCTTGTATAAACCACTCCRCCTAGTTTTGTGCTGTCTGAGTTTTATATTTGACCTGCTGAGATGTCATCCTTATTTGAGTCATGAATAAAGATGTTGAAGGATATTAGAGYATGGAAAGACCTCTGAGCTAGACTGCTAGAAACTGCCTCCAACAGGACTTGGTGCCATCAATCGTGGTCCTCTAGGGCCAGTCATTCAGCTCCTCTTTAATCCATCTCACTGTCCACTTACCTAAACTTTACTTTGTCAGTTTCTCTATGATGATGTTATGTGAGACAGTGTCAGAAGCTTTCTCAAGTCAAGGTAAACAATATCTGTTGCTCTGCTCTCATTCACCGTCCATCAGCCATTCCCATCATTGTAGAAATCTATCAAGTCCGTCCAGCATGATTTTGCCCTTGAAAATCCATGCTAATTATTCCTAGCTAGCTCCTTGGCCTTCATGTGTCTAGAAAATCTTTCCAGGAGGTTTTTCTCCATCACTTTCTGAGTGACTAAGGTGATATTGACTGGACTGTAGATCCTCAAATCTTCCTTCCATCCTTCTTGAATATAGGAGTGATATTTTTTTCTCTTCTAGTYTTTGTGCACTTTTCCCAGACACTCTGACTATTCAAAGGGATTCAAGAGTAGCCTTGCAATGACATTAGCCAACCTCCATTAGTCTCCATTGCCTTCTGTACRTACATTTTGTTTAAGTATTCTATGCCTTGGCCATCCTATGCTGACAATAAATCTTCATACATATCATAGTAGCAACAGCATAGATAAATCTTTGTGACCATACAATATAATATTTACAACTCCTTTCTCTTTACCATTTCATATGTATCATTTTGGTATTTCTTTCATAAAGGTAAAACTTCTGAGTTCTTTCCATTATCATAAACTATCACAAGATTATAAATATTCTGTATGGTTCTTCTCAAAGTTGCTTCTATTTTCTTCTAAGAATGCCCATGCCTATATCAGCAACCTTGAAAGTTCAACAACTATTTTGATATTATCTAAATGCAATATGTTATAAAGAGGCTGAAGCAAAATATTTATGAAGCAGGAAACATGATACCTGGCATAGTGTCAGAAAGTGTCAAAGGTTGGGAACAGTGATGAGAAGAGCAAGAGGAGAGCAAGAAACGACTATCACATTCAGAGTCAAAACCAAATCCAAACGTYTACGTACCATAGCCAAAAGCCTTTGAATACATCTGGTAGGCAACATCTGACCTGCTATGATTATGGCCAAATAGCTCTCCCAAAGAAATCAATCTTTCTTTATTAGTGTGAAGTGTGGCAGGTGTTTAATTCACTACAGTTCTCTAATCACAGACTGGATTTTTTTTTTTCTAGTAATTGGTACTCAGTGTTTTCAATTTTGATCAAACTCTGTTATTGGTATTCCTTGCCTTATGGAGTTAGTATGTTACTTCTGTGGAATTTTTTGTCAAAAATAAAAAAAAAAGTATAAAAGAATATTTTGCCTCTTTCTGGCTCTGTTAGCCAAGTAAATTAATATTTCTAATTACACTGGTTCCTATCTCATGCTCAGGTGACATAGACATCGCTGAGTTTTTGATTTCTGTGACAAAATGAGTGATTTTCCTGTAAAAGAATTTTGATGCTTAATAAATTCAGAGGCTTCTCAAGCAAAGACAACATTTATTTTTTTCCAGGAACAAAAGCACTATCATAATATGATATAATACAGTCACCTTTTACCAAAAATCTCTATCTTGCAAGATAACATTGTCTCACATACAAACTCATGTTTATAGTATTGTGTCAAAAAAAAAAATACAAATCACTTCTCAACTTTGCTTATTATATTTTGAATTAAAGCTGCCTATTGCTATCCTGAATGCCCTATTGTCTACTACACTGTTCCATTTTATGTGCATTCCTTTGAAAGTCAAAAGGGATGAGGTCGTTTCTATAATGATCATAAATCAGATAGAAAACCTGGAACTTTTTTCAAACATACAGTCTTTATTTCTTTTGAAACTTTTTTCAAACATACATTCTTTATTTCTTTTGAAAGTGAATGAGGCAAAAAAGCAAAGAGCTTGATTYTGCATCCCCACATTACATTTTCTCTGAAACAGCATCTTTCCAGTATAAACTTAGCAAGTAGTCTCTTTAAGACCAAAAGATATATCAAATACTAAAAAAAAGAAAAAAATCGGAATTTTACTGTGATATCCTTACCATTGGAAGGTTCAAGTTAAAGTCTTCCTCAGTGTTTAATGAGTGCATTAAACCCTATGAAACCTGAGATCTTTTAGGAATTTGTCTCTGAATCCTAACTTGTCATTTTTCTGAGAAGACTCTCACTTGGGAGGGATTAATTTGGACTTGATTTATAAGGTGGTGTGATGAAAGAGGCTTGACAGAAAGATAAGTTGAGAAGTTAAGCCATTAGTCTCAAATTTCATCCTTGTCACTCCCTCCTCTAAAGAGCAGCTTTTACTTTCCAAAAGGTACTTTTTGCAGAATAATTCCRTTTAGCTTTTCTTTAGTTTATAATTTCAAACACAAGGCACTAACCTCTGAACAGATCTTTCTCTATGACCTGTATTTTCTGTATCTTTCACACTTATCTATATCTGTGTCTCATACATTTTCTGATAAACCCTGGAAAACAGAGACTGCCAACCAACAGAAAAAGCAAAAGATAGTGTTCCTGACAAAGCCTACCTCAATTGAAAGAGTTTGGCTTGCTGCAACATAAGGGGAGTAAGTCTGTGGGCATTTGGAATCCATTATTAACACGTATTAACAGCTAATCCTCAGTGGATGTTTACAGACCTCTTAATCTCTATAGAGGTATTTTCCTTTCCTACTTTCCCCCTGTAGGAGAGTTTTAGGAATTGAAAGACCAGAATGCACTAATAATTGTTTGACCTTACTCTCCCTTTAGCAGCTATATGCTGCATTGTTTACCTTTTGCATGTCATATATGAGCTCAGTAAATTTCATATGTTTTCAGAAATTGAATGTAGTCAAAAAGGATGGTGATTTCAGTATTCAAAGACAGCTGTTTCAGTCATATTTCTTTTGAGCAGGTGTAAAATTTCTTGATTTTTCAGAAGTCACCATCATCAGCATTCTTGTATTGACTCATGTTTATGTGCCTAATATMCTGTTGTGGTGGGAGTCAGATCTTTAAAGTTAGGTGTACATATAAACCATTGTTAGATATAAAAAAATAGTCAAGACACTAGGTTGTCAAATGAAAAATCATAAACCTCAGAAGAGAAAAGATGACACCATTCAGAAATATTATTTTTTTAGAGAAATTCTTCCATATAGTAAGTGGCTGGTACTATAGAAAGTATTTTTAAAAACCCATGTAAGCAGTAAAAGAAAGGTATGAAATCCTATTTATTTCA
>QVAJ01000090.1:2274447-2289624 GCA_003546035.1 Mixornis gularis
TTTTTTTCCTGATAGCCAAAAGGCATTCTGATCAGAATTTCAAGAGATGGGAATTTGAGTACCACCTTAGTGACAATCAATTCAAACAGAAGTTTAGGGAAAAAAATTCCATACCTGTGTATGAGACATCACGTCCAGCAYCTGTGATTAGGGTTTGAAGTAAAAAGTCAAGCTTATTTTATCATTTACGACTGCTGCTGAATGTTCATTTGTCAGTGTGGGTTCACCTTGGAGCTGTCTTTACTATCTTTACATCCMACAAGTTGAGTGCTCTATACTTGGTGTGCTTCAGGCAAGGCGTGAGAGACAATGTGGTCCACTGCAGTTAGAACAGGATTAGGACTTCCTGACACCAAATTGCAGCTTTCTTAAAGGYTTGTTTTGTGTCGTGCAACAATATGTTTAGCATATTGTTAATATGTTAGGAATCAATAGGAATCTTCTCTGAAAAGGCTGGCAACATGTTTTTTCTTTTCCTGAGAGCCACATAAGGATCTATTACTTGCAACGTGCAAAGTGTTCTGGAACTCAAAATCGATACTTTAGACTACAGTACTAGCATTTAGCATTACTGCTAAAACTAGTAGTATTTCATCCCTTTTTAATGAATTCGCTAACAGGAATCTGGATTTTACTCAGATCTTACCTATCCAATTTTGTAGACTTTGAGGTGAGTGTCAGAATACTGGRAGAAATTTTCATTGCTAGATTCTCATACTTAGGTAAAATCAGGTTATTCTAGGCAAAACTTTTGAGTAAATTTAAGCAAGTTAAAGTTGAAAAGAATAAACATACAAAAAGTTCTTTGATTAATCGTTATTTGTGATACTGTGGAAAAATAAAATGTTTTTGCAATGTGGGAATCTAAACAGGCAAATCTTTAAAAAATTGCCAAAAAATTCATGGTCTTTCTTAGATTCTGTTGAATGATTTAAAAAAATACACATCCTGAAGTGCTCATTTTTTGCCTTTGGTATATGAGACAGCCAAATTTAATTTATAGCTGCGATTGACTTTGGCAATCCTGCTTCATTTACAAGCCATTATGTAATAGCTGTTATTTGATAAAGTGTCATTTCATGSTTTTCTGAGATAACTGGAGTAACTGGCAAAGAAAAAGGAGACAGAACAGTATCATCATATGTGATGAATACATTCTGTACTGCAAGCACAGAATAAGTTAGTGTATTAGAATATTGTAACTGAAGCCTACCACCTAAATYCTAAGTTGATTATGAAATTTGCTAAAGCCACAGAACCTTTTGAACACCTGAGTTTTCCTCCATTTCACGGGCATTGAATGTATAGGCCTGGTCACTTGCTAGGATAACTTTATTAATTTCTATCCTATACAAATCYCTTAGAAATTTACTAAGGAAAAATAGCATTACCAGCCAGTCAAGGGAGGGGATTGTCTCAGTCTGCTCTGMAATGGTGCAGCCTCGTATTCAGCTTTTGTCACCACAAATAAGATATGAAGCTATCAGAAAACCCAAAGAAGGGCTACAAAGGTGTTAAAGGGCCTTGAGGGGAAGCTGTATGAGGAGCAGCTGAGGTAGCTTGGTCTGTTCAGCCTGCAGGAGACTGAGGGGAGACCTCACTGCTGTCTACAGCTTCCTTGTGAGGGGAAGAGGAGGGGCAGGCACTGATCTCTTCTCTGTGGTGACAGTGACAGGACCCCAGGGAATGGCCTGATGTTGTCAGGGGATATTTAGACTGGACATTAAGAAAAGTTTTTTTCACTCAGAGGGTGGTTGGGCACTGGAACAGGCTCCCCACAGAAGTGGTCACAGTCTGACAGAACTCAAGWAGCATTTGGACAATTTGAAAARTGCTCTCAGGTACATSCTGTGACCCTTGGGTCCYCTGCAGGATCAGGAGTTGGACTAAGTGGTTCTTTTGGGTCCCTTCCAACTCAGCATATTCTCTGGTCCTGTGACTGTAATTAAAGATTCCGTTTGATTAAACTATATAATTTATTTTAAGCAAATTACATCTATAAAATCAAAGAAAAATAAAATTTGAGCAGCTTATCTTGTGTGACCTGCAGCCAACTGACTTACATGAATCCAGAGTGAAATGGATAGCATTTTAACCAACAACACTGTCCCATCTTTTCTGGCAGATGCATTCTATTTTTCTGGTTCATCTATTACCGTTCTATTCTGAGTTCATGACTGCCTTTTATGTTCAATACAAAAGCTAATTATTGTGCTAAGCAGCTTTTCTAAAGGCTTCGCTGTTGCATCTTTGATGCTTCATGAACAGAATGGCAAATTAAAACATAGATAAATGATCTAAAATTGAAAACAATTGTTCTACTTATCATTTAATAATAGACACAAGGCTTTTTTAGGAGAACATATATATACAAAGACATTTACAAGTCTGCTATTCTGCAACTCATGCATCACCTCCTCTCTGATTTTTTTGCAGTAATAGCTATGTAATGAGTCTGTTTAGGGTACATCTTACTAAATGGTTCTAATCTATATAGGTTCTCACTCCACACTCATCACCATAGTATCCAAGCAACTTCCAGTAGTGCATTAAGCAATGTGACTAACATCTGCCACATATTTTGGTCTCTCATCATTTCCCCAGGGGAAGATCTATGTGCAGTGAAGTGTTTTGTTTTGTATTTATTTATTTTTCAAGTGGTCCATGACTTGGGGTTTAATTAGTCCACAAAGTAAAGATTACTGTGAATCAGAGAAAAATGTAAATAGRGAAATGCTTGTCCTGAATTGAGGTACTGAAATTAATATCCCAAATATTAAGGTATAMGTCTTGATAATTTTTCACCTGCACGTAGCCAATTTTTTTTTTTTTCTGTAGTGTCTTCTTAAGAAATTTAACAATATCTTTCTCTTAGCAGTGTATGAAACCAAACCTCTGACACTAAGCAAACCACAATGCACACCTGGAGCTTTTGTATTTCACATCTGAGAGCTGATCTTGACAGTTTATTTKTGTCTTGCCTAAAATTAACTTGCAATAAACTTAAGCAGCTACTTTGATTATACTGCAAAGGTAGGGAACCAAGTCAGAACCTCACTGACTGAGTGTTTTATGGTTCTTTCCATCCAGGACCACATATAAACTTAACTGTTGGCTTTCTCATTTGAAGACAATAAACGTGAAGCAGATGCCTGCAAGTAAGCATGTGTTTAAGTACTCTCTTGTTTCCATGAATCAGAGCATAAAGACAGTAAAAGACCTATTTAGATCCTTTATCCCATTTCTCAGACCATGTGCAGTTCACATATGCTTCCCTCATGGCAGATTTGATAGGATTTTYTTTCTTTTCCAGTTGTTTGAAGTGGTTCAAAATAAGGTTCATTTGCTTCAAAGCACAATTGCATAGCCTAGCCAACCTTAGCTGACTGGCTATTCCCTCTGAATTAATTACCTTTTTTTCTTTTGGTCTCTTAGTTTTCTTCAGTGATAAAGCAACAAATTCTTCAAACCATACATTTTTTTTCCATCTCAGGGTGCTGAGGGAAGTTTAAAGTGAAGAGATGCTTTGATGCATATATTAGAAGGCTGAGCTCTTGGCACCATTCTGTGTCACCAGGCATCAGRCAAAGCAGGAGTTACCTTCAGTGCTGTGTGCTTCCAGGGTCTAATCAGGGTGTCAGAGGATGTGAATTAGATTTGCTCAGAACTGCCCTAAAGCCCACTAGACAATCTGTTTATTGTTTTACTCTTCAGTGATAAAAACATTATTTGGTTTATGTATTTCACTTGTTTAAAAAGAACACATAAATTATTCCCTCCCTTTCCCCTGGCTAATCTGATACATCATTTGCAGATGGCTTTCCCACCATTATTTCCCCTCTTTAAGTATTCTGAAGTCAGATATGGTGCCAATAACAGGGAGGTTATGGGCTCAATCCCTGTATGGGCCTTTTACTTTAGAGTAGGTCTTGATGACYCTTGTGGATGCCTTCTAACACAGAATACTCTTTGTCATTCTGTGTGAAATATCTGATTTTCTTCCTAAGTGCTATTGAGCCTTTGTGCTTTCTAAACCGTAGAAGGGCAGAACAAAGGGCAGAGACAGCTTTTAATATAAATTTCTTGACATACATACAGCAAATTAAAAGAGTGAAGAAAATAGAGTCTTTTGAATCTAATGATTATTTAAGATGTGCTCCATTGTACATACTAATAAAGCATCATTGTTTGTATTAATTTAAGTAAAATTTATGGCATCACTGATGATATTTATCAGCATGATATTGCTATGGAAATTTAGCTAATAAGAAAAAAAATGAACTTCTGTGCAGCTTCAAATTGCTTAGTAGAAAAGATTTATTGCAAAATTTCAAATTTGTTTTCAAGCAAGATAATGTAAAATATATAAAATATTTTTGTACTGATCTGCATTTTTAGACTTGAGTTATGTGCGTTGGAAAATCCAGACTTATTACTAGTTTATTTAAAGAGAGAAAAAAGAACCAAAATTRATTAATGTCAATTATCAAAATAAACTGTGTAAGTACAGATATCGAAGAGCTGAAGCTGGGATACCTAAGAACTCTGGAGTGAATTAGACATGTTCAGGAGGGTGTCTACTTCATCTGTCTTTACTACAGGTTTTTTCAAATTAAATCCAATTTGATCAAAGCTACTCAGAATGGCATTTTGACATAATGTGAAGTGCTTAAAAAAAGATGGAATTGGAATATTCCATAAKCATTGAAGGATACTGTCAGCCTGTCAGGATGAAGGCCTCTAAGAAGTGGACAAAAGCCTCAAGAGAGTGACAGAACTCTACTGAACACAACAGACATATTACGTATACAWGTGAAGGGAGGGACATAAGAAAGGGAAGGAGAGCAAATCCTCAGAAACCCTTTGTGCAGTATAAATTTGTCATATAAAATCATCCCCATTTGTGTGTTAAGTATACTATACATATATATMTAYAYACACATRTATATGTACGTGTGTACAAGTGCACATGCAGGTAGATAAATGCACATATGTACGTATATGTGTACACATACACCAGGCTRTAGTGGTTTGTTTTTAGTTTTGTCAGTTCTATGTATGCATTTGTTCCTGGCTTTTATGCTGTTTTATATAAGTTATAGTGGTTTGTTCCTTGTACCCCCATTTTTACCCCTTCCTGGTTTACCCCRGTTACCGTTATCAGTCAGTCATCAGTTRCGGAACTCCTGAGTCCTGTCCATCATTTCGAGGCCTCACCCTGTGTCTAGAAAATTCCAGTGATTTGGCACGATCCCTGTTATTCCCTCCTTTGCCTCCCTGATTTGTTCTACTGTTTGTCCTTCATGTAYAGAGTCACTCCTTCCATCCCCCKGRTTGGTCCCACACTGTACCCTTCCTTTTGCTCCTCYCCTGCATTTAAGGYGCTGCACAGAGATGATCTGTTGGCAGACTCTCTGGGGCKGAGGTGGTCCCKYGTGGACATCAATAAACCCCGGCTGCTGTCCACCCATCAGRGTCCTCCCTTCTCTTCCTAGTCYCTGCTCACGTTTCTGTGGCGGCAAAGGCCCCACAGGATGGGGAAGGTATCCCGGGATACTGGACCGTACCTCGCACTGYGGCTGGTGTCAGGGCTGGCCAGGCAAAGCGGGACGAGGATCCCGAGACACCGCGACCACCGCACCAGGCTATACACTAAACTTGTTTGTTGGTATCACCAAAAATTCCTTTTTGAATGGGATGATGTATACCTCCWAAGGAAATTTCATTTTTTTCCTTGCTTGTGACTGTCTCTTGGTATTAACAGCCATCAATTTAAATATTTTAGTACTTTTAATAAAGTATGTTTTATAATTTTTATAAAAATACCAGCTTTGAGATGATTATTCACAGAGTTGGTGAAAACAGAAATAATTTTTTTTCAGTTCTTTGGTTRTGCTGAATCAAGCTTTAAACACAATTGTGGTCTGCAGGGGTTTCACTAAGGGTTAGTGTGGTGTAAGAAAAGKGTGTTTCTGGTGCAATTCAAAACTTTGAAGGTTTTTGGTTTGCTATATATGTCCTGCAATATTTATACTGTCACACCATTCAAAACTAGTGTTATAACTTAATAGATGCAATGATGATGCACAAACAACCTGAAGCTTTTCATCCAACCATATCCAAACAGAGCAAATTAATATTTGAAAATATAATTATTTATATTTACTGTGTACTTTTACATTAAAACTACTGCATTTTGATTTATTTCAGAGTAGTTTATCAATACTTTGATGTTCAACTTAATTATAGGAAAAGGAAAAGGTTTTGCTGCAATATTAGTCTGCTAKCAAATTTGCTATGCTTTCTTGAGTGATTATAATTCCACTAGAAGGGATAATATATTCTGTACTAAGGTCTAAATGTATTCTTTTCCATACACACCTGACTTCTTGAATGTTACAACAAAAATAATGGTAGAGTAATGAAGTTTAGATTTACAGATCTAAAGCAATGTCATTTTTAACATAGAAACTATTTCAACTGCAAAAATTTTACACAGTTCAGAAAAAATCAGGCTTGATCGGGAAAACAAACAAAAAAACCCCTAACCAAAACAACAAACAAACAATACAAAAACCCCCAAAACAACAAAAATCACAAAAAAACCAAAACCAACCAAAACCACCACAACAACAACAACAACAAAAAGAAAACAAAAACAACAAAATCACCAAAAATAAAAAAAAAAAAACAGTTTCATTTTCAGCATATCATAAATTCGTTGAATATTGGGTTGGAAGGTTCCCCGAGGATCATCTACTYCAACAGTTATTGGCAAAAACATGATGTAAACAACGAGACCCACAGCCCTGTCCACTGAGCCTGTAGTGTCCTCTGTTGGGGAAACCCACCACTTGCTTGGGGAGAGTATTCCAATATTTCTTTGTTCTCATTATGAAAATGTTCCTCTTGTATCCTAACAGAATTTCCACAGGAGTAACTTGTACCCATTGCCCCTYCTCTTTGTGTAGTAAAAAGGGAGCCATGGCCTGGCCTTATCTTTAGTCATCTTTTAAATATTGGAATATGATGATAAGGTCTTCTTCAAGCCTTCTTTTCTCCAGGCTGAACAAACCCTGTTCACTCTGTGTTCYCTCCTGTCAGGCTTCCCAGCCCTTTTCATCATCTTTGGAGTCCTTCTTTTGACCRTGTCTTTTTTTTTTTTTTTTACAAGGTTAGTATCAGCATTAGCTGAGTGAATTTGAAACTTCATTCTCATTATTTGACTTAAGCAACTTGCAAAAATGATGTCTCATGAAAGTTCAGCGTCAGAAAATATTCCTGGCAAACAGTTTTCTACTAGTCTGTATGTTTTCAGTTTCCATCTTTGGTACTGGTGGTATTACTAGGATATGCAAGGATGCCTTTCTTATCTCAGGTAATGTTCAGCACTCCACTTTAAAGAGATCTCTGATGCYTTTCTATTTATACAATAAATCTTTCCTTCTATCTTGCACCTCAAAGGGTGAGGYTGACAAGAAATATTGTGCATGACTAAGTAATTTCATACCTCTAGGAGCTCATGACACATTCTCTGTACAAAACAACAACAAAACCATAACAAAATTTTTAAAAAAAAAGAAAAATCAGCCTTCTTTCCTCAGAAAAAAAGGTGTTTCTCTTATGAAAAGACTTCGTTGTTAGCACAATACCCAGCAAACAGGAATGAAAACATTTATTAAAGTTTATGCATTACTGTGTTAAACCAAGCAGAGTTTCTTGACAACATTGTTGTATACAAAAAAGGATCTAATAAGACAGAGATTGCAATTATTATTAAATTAAATTTGCAATTATTATTAAATTATTATTAAATTATTATTAAATCTCTCCTGGAATATGCAAGGTTAGGGTAGTTTTCTTGAGATTCTGTCTGTTTTGGTCCTATCCGTTAAGGTTCCTGTAAAATAAGGAATAGATTGTATTTGTGTTCCCTTCCTTGTTCTGTTTGGCTCACCAAGCAAAATGACAATATGGGGGCAAGCATCATCTAAACAACCCTAAACCTGAAAAAAAAACCCCACTCTATAAAAATGTGTAACAGTAAGCACATTTTTCCTGCTAGGGAGTTAAGTGTGGGATTCAACTGCTCTGAGGCAGACAGTCTTCCTATCCACCCATGGCATGACCAGATGCATGACTCTGTGAGTTACAGAAAGTACACCTTGGAAGGCTTTGTCTTTTGAGGGCTCTGTATTTTCTGATTCTCCTGACATTCACTTGCCTTCCTATGTTCATTTGCCATCTCTCCTTTTTCTGCTTTTTTTTTTCTTTGTCGCATCCTGTTAACCTGCTCTTGGTGAAAAACTTGATGGAATGGTACTGACTCTTAGTGACTTCTTGTATTTTGGATGACTCAAGTGGAAAACTTTGGGTTTAGTGGTTCGTTAACTTTTTTTTCCAGAATGAAGAACTTTGCACACAGTTTTACATAGCTACTGAATGAGCTAATTCTGGAACAAGGTTATGAAGAATAATTCATTTAGTACAACTCAGTACAGTATCAGAACTAACCAGAATCAGAATTATGACTGGCAAAGTTTACAAGCTGGGACACTGGACCATGTTATGACAGACACAGATTTTCTGGRGTAAGATAAATTGTGCCATAAGTTTGAAAAAGTCTTTACAAATCCTGACTCAGAGATATCTATTTCATGCAGTGTCTCAGTAGCCGGCATTCTGTGGCATTCATCAGTCTGCCTCTTCATAACATATTARTCCTTGCTGCTGCACRAATGATAATCTTGYTCTCATTCACTTGTGTGAATTTCTYCTGGGCATAGGTGCTTCTTTTCCTCTCTTTGCTATGTGCCAGGCTTCTACGTATGTACTCAAATGTTACCATGACACTGTGAAATTTGTTAGCTCATACAAGAAARATTTTGTGGGTTTTCTCTGTGAAATTACTTCCTGCATGCATGTGCATGGATAGTTTTGTTTCTTTGCTTGTTTGTTTTGGGGTTTTGTTTGGGTTTTTTGGGTTTTTTTCTTTTACTTTTCTATTGTCATGAGGAGCCATTAGTGGTCCTGCTGAATTATGGCAAGGATCCAGTATAGAAGCTGAAGTTTACAAAGCCCAGGTGGCATGTTGACAGATGAATTGTGATGGCAGCTTGAGGGCTTGGTATATTAAACATGATGAGGGGGTGGGTGAGGAATGAGGGTCTCTGTGATTTGCACATCCTTCATCTGATCCCTTAAGCTTTACAAGAGCAAAATTCATTAAGGAGATTAAGCGCAAGACCAAATGTCTGATGTGACAAGAGAGCACAGTTGAATTTTTTTCGCATTTGCCCAGCTCTGATACCTCAATATTAGATTGATTAGGTCATTGAAATGGCCTTATAGAACTTGTAAAATATTTAAAGCTCCAGCTTGGTCACAGGGCAGTCAGAATTGACACATTCAGACAGCCTTCACAAGATCAGTCTGCACCTACTAAAGTACCACTTGTCTAGCTAACACAAAAGTTTGAAAGGTGCCTGTTTAAATGGCCTATGTAGTACATGGTAGATAATTATCTTTTTAATCTGTTTAAAATAAGACTGCAGTACCTGATCCTGCACAAATCTTGAGTCTTCTGAACCCCCTCAAGGCTGATTCCACATAGTTTGATTCTAATTAGTGGATTAAAAGTAAATAAAGCAGCAGGGTTTTCAAAGTATTCTGTTCTTCCTAGTTTTATTCTACACTCATCTCAACTTAAATATAATCTGCAAGATTTCACAACTCTAGACAGTATGGGGTAGATTCAACATCTACCTTGAAAATACTTGCAGTGATGGGACCAATCTCTTATTTCTAGAAGGCAATCTGCAAGTCTGTGTTCTGTTTATCCATGCTTAGAATATATTTAATATATGTTTGTTCATCTGATGTCTTCACRGGCTAGGTAAAGGAATGCATCGAGTTTGATCCTGAGCATGATATGTCATATTTCCGTCTATCCTAATTGTACCCTGTATGGATATTTAACAATGTACTGTATCTTTGAAGCAGGTTAGTTTCCTGAAGATAAAACAACTCTTCATATCTGTTCTGAAGGAAGAAATTATATAGAAGTGTTTCATCTGTACTGGAAGCACTATTATGTTAGGCTAGATATGCATGGCTTTTATGCAAGAATAATTGGAGATAAAACTCGTGTAAGGGCACTGAGCATTTCAGATGTGAAAGAAAAAAAATTGCATCAAAAGAAAAAAGAAACCTGTAGTCTGTGGAAAGMATGATGGCAATGAATAGTTTCCAAGGCTGTTGGTTCAATCTAGTTTTAATTTATTAGAGGCTAAGATTAATCTGACTCAGGTTTAATAGATTTCCAACCACAGGAGCACAGAGGAATCACCTTCTGAGGTGCTTACTGAGGTCATCAGTGAGACCTTTGAAGAGAGTGTCTTAAATTACAAGTGCTACCTGCAGCACTGAAATCAAAAGGGTAGTAGTGAGTGTAGATACTGAGAGGTTCTTATCAAAGCCAAGTAAAAGATGAAAGAGGGGACCAAAGACATTAACCTGTGTGACAGGAGAGACTGTGACAATTGGGATGCYCAAGATTATATTGGCACATATTTAATAAGCTATATTGTCACATGAGMAGTAGTAAAACAGATCCACTTTGCAAAGTGTGTGGCTTCAGTATCAAAGAAACAYGGACCATTTGCTATTTCTTTGGTATTGCATTGAAGACGAAAAAAAAGGAAAAAGTGTCAGAGCAGTGTCAGTCTTATTTATGTTCTTATTCTTTTATCATTAACCTGCTCTTTGGAGCAGCCAGTGGGGTGCACTGCCTAGAACTTATTTCAGAACTAGGATAGAGTCCCTKTGAGGGGAGTTTTGACCCCCTTTTTTGTCAGTGTTTTATGCAATCTGCTCTTTGTTTGGTGAAGTTATAGGTCCTCTAAGACAGAACATTTTAAGTTATAATTTAGTTTTTTAGCAACTTCTATTAGTTTGCCTCCACTTGTGTAAGACCTCTGAATGTTTCAAACATCATTTGAAATAAGAATCCTTTTAAAAAAGAATRGACAACTTGTAGAGATAGATAATCTGTCTAAATTATGAAAGAGGGACTTTCCAGCTCTGAGTACACAATACAAACTGGATGACTAGCTTCTGACACACTAATCTGAGTAGTGAGTAGTCTGAGTAGTGAGAATACATGTCGAGGTTSAAGCAGATTAGTGTCTTCTCCCAATGATAACATGCTGAGTGATATTTTCCCTTGCTTCACATGACACTTCAAATTCGGATAACAGGCGTATCTGTACCTGTGCAGCCATTTATCTGGTGAACACATTAAACATTATTTTGGTTAATATCTATTTGGTATTTCTAAAAGTSTCCATAACACTTTTAACAGTAACTGTGCTACTCAGACTCCTTGGTAGACAAAGAAGTTCAGCTGTTAAGGGATTTCAGCTGAGATATTTTAGAATTAAAATTCATGAATAGGGTTATACTTTTTCTGGGTCTTTTTCAGTTGACAAGACTGAAGGAAGCTAACTTATCTCCAGCAAAGAAACCTCACTATCTCAGAAAACTAGCACGTCTTTTGTACTGAAATGATAAACTGATTGGAATGTGATGGTATTTTCCCATAACTGTGAAACATAAACTGAAGTAATTCTGTTTCTTCAGTCACTTGATTCTCATGTCTGAGTAGTTTTATCAGGTTGCTGACTGTTGTAAACATATTCTTTTTACCCTGAATGGAAAAGAGCTGTGGGACAGAGGACAAGGATCTCTAGATATAGCCCAAAGCAACAAAAAGACATTTATTCAATCACCAAAGAATCTGAATGAGTTGTTTTAGTATTAAAAGCATGCTGTACTTAGGCAATCAAACTAATTTATTTTCAAACTTGCCACAGCTTCTGAAATGGAACATCAATTTAAAACCTATAAATTACTCGTCTGAAAAATTAAAAAAAAATATAGTTTGCCATAAATTCTGAGTGTAGGACAGCCTCAAAAACAGTTAAAAATATGGATTGTTTTTCCCACTTACTTCTAGTCTACACAACTACAACTAGATATTTAGACATGCCCAGCAGCACCTTGAGCCACATACAGAACATATATCCTATTTATGTAGAGGCCATGTGGTCTTGAACAGTCATTAATCACATAACTTTGGTGTACGGTATACTTCAAAGCTTCCCTCATTACACAGTATAGAGAAAAAAATGAAACCACTCTCCCTGAAAGAACAGACACATTGTGGTTTTGGTTCTTTTTTTGAKCAATTTTACTAGAATAATAATGGCACCACACAGCAGAAAAGAATATGGTCTGCTGAAGATTCAAAAGCTTTAAATTTCTTTTGAAAAATTGGGAAGGGGAACTATGCTCAAAACATCCTTTCTCAATACTTACTAATAAATTGCTGTAGAATTTGCTTTGTATTTGCTATGTGTTAAGAGTCAGATATTTTTATTCTGCAGAAGGGACCTGTTGATGACTAYCACCAGTCTTTCATTCCATTATCTCCAAGTGGCACATCTCCTGCTAGCTGATGAATTTGGAGTACTGAGCTAGCAATAAAACACGCTTCTATACATCACTCATTTGCTACTGAATTATCACAGTTAAAACATTTATGTGATTATATGAACAAAAGYAGTAATCTGAGCAACGTTCCTTTTAAAATGCACCTTCTTTTGTTTATTTCACTTTACTTTTTGAACAAACATCTATTTGCAGTCATTGTAATGTTCATGATCTAAAGTGAAACTGCTATATCTGTAGTTAACTTGGAGAAAAAACACTAAGCGCTACCCATGAAAAAACAGAAAAAAAATGGTCGTCTCTCTTAAGAAATGTAAATCAAAAAATTAAAACACATAGCTATGTGCCCAAGTGAAGATTTATTTAGTTTGCTGGGCTTGCTTCTTAAAAGATTCCTGCTCATGAACACACATTAAAGCAAAATAATATTTTCTATATAAATTTCTTATTAAACTGATAGCACTGACAGACATGTTAAAGATTTAAAAGTACTCCTCATGAAATTTTAATTTCTAGAAACAGGGATAGTTACAAAGAATTTCAAATACTAACCTAAATTACTGACAATTATTTAAATCTCAATCATTTAAAAGCTCTGGGATGCACTAGACCTCTAGTTACTCTGGCCCTGTCACTTCATTGAAATAGAGAATAGTGAATCTTGTGAATTGTCATCTGCTATAACTTATAGATTTGTTTAATCTCTCACAATACAGTCATTAACCCAATGAGTGGTGGGTGAATATAATATATATACAATGAAATACTGTCATGAATATAATGAAACACTGTCAGCAACCAGTCACAAGTGGTGTCTTCCAGGGCTCAGTTTTGGGGCCAGTTCTGTTTAATCTTTTTATCAATGACCTGGAAGAGGAGATTGAGTGAACCCTCAATACTTTTGCAGATGACACTAATTTGGATAGGAATGTTGATCTGCTGGAAGATAGGAAGGGATCAGACCGGCTGGATCAATGAGAAAAGGAGGCTAAAGTGACACCTTAGTGCTCTCTGCACAGCCACCTGAAAAGAGGTTGTAACAAGGTGGTRTTGGGCCCTTCTTCTAAGTAACAAGTAATAGGACAAGAGGAAATGGTTTCAAATTGCATCAGGGTAGTTTGGATATTAGGAAACACTATTTCCCTGAAAGGAGAGTCAAGAACTGGAACTGGCTGCTCAGGGAAGTTGTTGAGTTGCCATCCTTGGAGGTTTTTAAAAGATGTGAATGCAGGGTTGTCCAGGACATGGTTTAGTGGTGAAGTTGGCACAGTTAGATTAATAGTTGGATTTGATGTCCTTAAAAGCATTTTCCAACTTCCATGATTCTATGTTTTCAAGATTTAATATTTCTGAATTTAGATTCATTTATGCTATACTTCCAACATTTCTACRGGCCATAGTGGAAGTTCAGTAACCTATCTCATACGTAAGTATGAATATGAAAGTGTCTTGAACTGAATCCCACCCAAAGAAACTTAAATTATATAGTCCACAGCTACTTTGCAACTTCAAATTGTCTCAAGAGGAAAACATAGCTGAGAAACTAGGACGCAAAATCACTTGAAAAAGCAATTTCATACTAAAGAACATTTTAGCAATTAATGTTTCTTTAGAAATCTGAGTCACTAATCTTTGCTTACCTTTGAAAACACATATACATGCCCCCTCTGCAGCAGTCTTCATTAATATGTTTGCAGTGCTTTGTTGGCTAAGGCCTTCATTCAAACATGGCACTTCTACTTGCAAAGCAAAGACAGAATTGGAACTAGCACAGCCTTTTCTGTTATGTTTGTCTATGCAGAATCTGAARGCAGGCTTCCTCTGTCTAAATGTCGACATCTCCTTCTGAATATCTATGCCAAAACTAATTTCCCCAAGCATTCTTAATATATTCCTTTATACTCCTAGAGAGAGAGAAAGAATCAACTGTAGGGAACAATTAATCTCAGCTTAAAATAGAACGAAMGAATTGCTTCCCAAAAATGCCTCTTTGCTTCACTTGGAGGAACTATAAAGGGATTTTAAGGAGTGTGCCTCAGCTGTAGACTTCCACATTATAGACAACTCAAGTTAGGTGAGATGATTTTCACTCTAAGTATCAATATAAATAGCTGCATCATCATTTACATGAATAGCTGTGCACAAGGAGCCAGTATACTTAAGTTTAGGTACACTAAAGACCTGCATCATGAAATTATAGCATTTAGATGAGAAAGTTATGGCAATTTCATAGCAAAGCAACTTTCTAAATTACTTTGATGTAAAGTAGTAAAAGTACAGTTTTGGTTCTAACCCTGGATTTTTTTCCTTTCACAGTCCACACTGTTTATARCTCTCTTGGAGAAAGATAAGGGTAAAACATCAGTTCAGTGACTTTTCAGAATTTAATAGCCACTCAGTCCTAATCTGCAGCTAAATATACACATATATCACATTCCAAGACATTACATACTGCAGTGCAGAGACCTACCTATAAATCCTTAATTACTTAAAATGAAGGCTTTAAGAAGACATTAGAGGCATAATCAAAGACAGAAGAGRAACTAATAATGTTGAAAAGACAAAATTATTGTTTTTTCAGAAATATTGAACAGTTAAGATTATCTGAATTCTTTCAATTTTTTAAACTAATTTCTGAATATACTGTGTGTGAAACTTTCTCCTGCA
>QVAJ01000090.1:2294084-2314485 GCA_003546035.1 Mixornis gularis
CACAGCTCAGCTCGCAACTCGCAGCTCGGCACCTGCTCTCTGGGGGAAAGAGAGACGGGCCGAGGGGGGGGGGTGGGTAGGGGACAGGGATGGGAGACGGAAGGCACCCCAAGGGTCTCCACCCCTCCATCCTGACCCAGCTCCTGTCCCGTTCCCTCTCTTTCCCCCCACCCTGGGGCCCAGGCCTACCCAAGCCAGGCCCACCTGGCTCCCCTCCCCCAAACGGGAGAGAGGAGAGATGTTCCCCTGCCGAAGCAGAGCCAGGAAAGAGGAAGTACGTCGGGAGTCCTCACTTTTAACCCCTCGTGTCCTCAGAGGCGTGTCCAAACTCTCAGTGGCCAGCGAAGATGCCAACATCCAATCTGGCCACTGATTGGTTTGACCTGAGTTTCCTGAAAAACTCACTTCCCCTCAAACCACGACAGGAGCAAACAAATAAACATGGTACAGATCTTTTTAAATGTTTCCTTTTTCAACTGTTCTTCCTTTCACAGAGTAATTAAAAGATCACAGKTTTAGAGAAAAGGAAAATAAATGTCACTCTATAATCTCAAGGCACATGACTATAGTCCTGCTTCCAGATAAATTTTCAATGCTGATTACTTTCAATGGAGATCAAGGGCTTTTGAAAATACTGTTGGGGACTCTCTAATATTTTAGGAATTTACCTACACTTGAAAATCTAATTTCTGATATCAGTTTCTCTTAAACAAGAACTGGGATTCTGATGTTATAGATTTTACAGAAAAGGTTACATGGAACTGTAGTAAAGTTAGATAAGTTAGCTATGAAATAAGGATAAATTGTAACCACAATCATGGTGATATAAATCTACAGTAGTTCTATTGTATAATTTATTGTATAATTATGTTTTTCTGAATTTACAGTGCTGCTTCTTTTTTATTTTTTACTTTTATGCCTTCAGAAATAATTATTTTCTATAAATAACACAAGTTTTATATTACAGTGATATCAGATGTACAAGAATTTTTTTTCAGAGAATACGTTCAACCTTACCTGCACAGCTACTTTTTACAGAAGCTAGATTTCTTATGGGAGCAACACATGTCAATGTGACAGTCAGAATATTATTTGCATCTTTAACATATTAAAGGAAGAATTAAAATGGCTTAAATTGATATCTTAGAGGAAATAGGTGATAAAACTATGCACGTTCATAATTTTTACCCCTAATTACATTTTTGAATGTTATATCTTAATGTCAACTTAATCTCTAATATAGAGGGAATTTCAATGTAAAAGTACATGATATTTCATAGCGCCACACAAATCTTACAGTATGGATTAAAAGCTCTTGCTAAGCATCAAGGAAAATGTGTCATAGTGCATTGGCTGTGGATAGAAATTTCTACGGTACAAGAGTGGACTGACAAGCAAAAAGAGTTATGGTAGGCAGAAAGAATCACAGCTGCCTTGAACATTCAAATTATTTCCTTRGCAGCAGAATGATTTCCATGACACATCAGTGTTACTGTAGATAGATTTTTCTTTCTTTTTCACATTTGTTTTTTTTTTTTTACTTTTTAATTACAAACTGGAACTGGGATTTGACTCTGTTGACATGGAATCTGATTCTAGAAAGACAAGAGCAAGACAAGAGCTGGCAGAAATTGAGAGCTTACAGRTCTGCAGAGAGAAAGGGAGTGCATTAGAGTTGAACTGGACAAAACCTATTTTTTACCATTTCCATTATATTGAAAATAGACTGGAACCTGATTTAAACCACACTGTTCCACTTTCCCTCCATTGAAAATGTACTACACCTAAAGTTTGAATAAAGGAGTGATGAATCAGACCTTTCAATGCTAGAAATAAAATAAGTGCAGAAGGCCAGTGATTCTAAATTTATGAATGGCTATATACACTGAACTTGAAAGTTATACCATACTGAACATGCAACAATACACCTGTGAATTAAAAACAAGTGTAAGCATATTGTTCTCAAAAACAACTTAAAGAATATAAGGAGGAGCAAGCTTATGCATTAATGCAAAAAACTATCTATAAACTTGGAGATTAATTTCCTTCAGATTTTTTTTATTTTAATGAAAACTAAAGAAAGTTCTGTTATTGAAGTATACTGAAATGAGGAAYTGAGAAAGGCAGGTATATGGCATGGCTTCAATAAGAGTTAGCATGGGAGTTTTATACAAATGGCCAAGCATGTCTCTGGTAGGTAGAAAAGCTATTAAACAAAGTCTGATATTTGAAAAGCTTGGTTTAGGTCTCATTAAAACCAGTGGAAACACGAAATCCAAATAAACAATAGTTCATGGAATTCCATAATTCATTTTAGYAGTGTTCACAGAGTTACCTGCAAGTTAAGGTGATAAAGTTATGACTGTCAACACATCTTGACAGTTAAAAGTACATGGCCTTTAGGAAGGTGCCTCTATGAAAGCACGGTGATATGAAATTATTTGAACATATGAATGCCACCTGAAAATTTCTGGCATTTCCCAGCTTGTTAGCAGGTGAGGTTTTCATAATGCTTTTACTCCTGTGATGATCATCCACTGTTCTCTTCATTTCCAGGACAGAGATCTTATAATATATATCAGATCTAATGAATATATGCACTGGGAAGCTCAAGTATACCTTGCACAAAAATGTATATGACCTGGGAAATTCAAGATACTAAGATGTATCTGACAATCTCTAGCAATGTGTTTTGTGGTTATGTGCTTTGACTTGCATTTATGCAGTTAGTATCTGTCTTCTCACTTTTTTCAAATCCAGTTGTAGGATATCAATAGGATAGAGTTGTCCTTTGAAATACCCATAATCTTCAGTTAAATACCCATAATCGTCAGTTTTCCTGCCCAACATTTTTCAGAAATTGTCATCCAGTTAAATAAAAAGTCAAAAGTAGCATGATGTACAGCTGACCTTTATATATATATATATATATATATATATGTATGTATGTATAAAGGAAATATACAGTGCCATCTTCATACACAGCAAAATATCTCAGTCCCTTCTTTAAGAAGAAAAATTAGCTCAGCCCGAACAGCAGAATGCAATAACTTCTAAAATGTTTATATTAAATTTTTAAAAGAGAACAAATTTTATTATGTTCCTATCCTTTGGGGGATATGAATCCTGACTGTATCTGAAGGCTGGAATAGCCTGAAGATTGTATTTTTTTTTTACATTCAGTTCGAGGTTAGATGCCCAAAACAATATCCCCCTTGTAGCAAGTATGATGTAGTCTGAGTCGTACATCCACCTAAGGTCTCTCAGTGGTGCAGTTTCTAAAAGAAATAGGTCAGGAGGGAAGCTGAGGGTGAGAACTGGTCTTAGTGATTTATGTTTCAGTCACTGTTGCTATGAAGTGTTTCAGTTGGGGAAGACAAGACACTATTTTCTGGATGTGTCAGACCAATAATTACCATTTAATACTTCTTTCCCTAAGGTCTCCTATTGAACAAAGGGCAGTGACTCTTGTGAATGTTAATAATCGATATGGTTTATTCTATTCACAGCAATTTCAGTGGCTAATAAGGTTACTGCTATCGGTATTTCAGTACTGGCTTTGCCTGTGTAAGTAACATTTAGCTGCATGATTAAACAAGCCCTTTGTTTGCTTCCCTCTCTCCAGATGGGAACTTGGCTCAGTGTGACCCAAAAACAATTAGGGAAGCGATGTTGCTCTGCTATTTACATCTGACCTTAGATGTCAGATATCCTGTTTGCCAACACTGAGCTCAGATAAGCCTACACACATTGTGCGTGGACCCTGAGCTCTCTCAACTACACTTCTGATTTCCCCTATGGAATAAACAGGTCCTGTTTGCCCTGTCAAATMATTTAGTTTTGCTGCCAAACGTGACGTTCACTTGCTTGTGAAGAACTGCTTGGGAAGGCAACAAGGTTCTGCTCCGAGAACATGGGAGATTCACACGAAGGTTCTGGTTAATTGAACCAAAATCTCTAATTGAATCTGCAAGAGCTGGATTACTGACAACTAAAGTGAAGCCAGCTGCCAGGTTTAATTCAGCAGTCTCTCAAGAACCACTCACTTCACGTGTGCAGCTCCTACACATCATCTGGATAAGACACATTATMTGTGGAGGCAGGTAACCCTTGTGCAGCCTTACATCTGCTTTACCTTAAGTCTAGATTCTCTGCCGTACTCTCTGATGGACTCGGGAAAGTGGAATAAATTTTTKCAGTGAGGCTTTGTGCTTGAGAAAATATTGTCTACAAGAACCATAAACCAAGTGCAGGTTTTCAAACAATTGAAAAGGAAACAATTTAAATCTACAGTGACAAGTTCTAAAAGTGTAACTTTATACTCARCTTTGGAGCCAGTCCCTTAGGAACAGCAGATCTTAAAATTCTGGAAATGCCTCAAAGCCTCTGACTTCTGTGAAGAACTTTAATCTATAAAAATCATGCTATAGATCTTTCTTCCTTAAAATGTRCTTTGATCTAACCTTTTAATTTGATTTTCTGTGTAGTTATAATAGCTTCATGCATGATGTATACCATTTTCTTGTCTTTATTCCTTTGTTTTCCTTCATTCTCTTTTTTTGTGAACCCTCATTCTGTCACCAACTAAAACATAGTTCAATTACGGTATTGAGTAAAGGATGTTAGAAACCGCTACATTACAGTCTGCTAATGTTCATATCCCTCTTTAATTATGTTGCTGTAACATCAAATTTAACAGCAAAAAGCCCCAGTATCTATGTTGAGTATGTTACTTCTCTCTTGTTGAATGAAAGACTACATAATAAGGAAAATGGTTATTATCTCAATAGATGAAAACTTTCCTATACCAGTGCCGATATTAAGCAATATATGATCTGTCACACATTTTCTTTTTCCACCGCAGATTATAATGCTTCCATTTCTACAAGAGAGAAGGAAGTTAAATAAATAAAAGCTTTTTCATTCATGCAGACAAAGACAACTTCTTTTAATAATGTTGATTCCATCTGGTCTGTTGAGGGGTTTTTTTTGAGACAAGAATCTTCACTGGCTTGTTGCTAACTTCTGATCCCAGAAGAAACTACTTCATCTTACTTCTTTCCTTAATCCATGGCAATTGAATTTCGGGTAAGGAGACTATCTCCTCACGACCCACATTTAGCTAGGATAAATCTGTTTTATAAAGAACATGCAAGAAATCTTATTACTGTTCTTGGGTTATGATCTGTTGCAGTGCCTTTTCATTTTCAAGCAGAAAAAAAAAATCACTTTTCCATTCAGATCATATGTAAATAATTTGTTAGATTTATTCCCCTTTTCCAAGTACATTTGTTCATTAAGCTTTAACACATTGCCTGTGTTATTCACCACAAAGCATTTACTTTCCCTCTGTTTAATCAAAAGTTGGAGGGTCCTAGGGTACCTGCTATTTATKTTGCTTTTTTCATCTCATTAACTTCCTTTTCTAATTTACTCTGGTACTCAAGATATACTTTTTGTATTGCCACTGCAACTAAGCAAATTATTCTACCCCTCATGACTGCTTTGGCAGCTTCCCACAAAACACCCAGGCTAGTTTCTTGGTTTTTATTGATATTAATTTATTCTGAAATAGTCTTCATCTGTTGCACAAATGCTGAAGCTTTAATTAGAGAGTTGTTAAATCTCCATACTTCAGATCTCCTATAATTCAGTATACCATCCAGAGACATAGACACCAGAAAATTATCAGGCAAAGCTGGATTTGAAATACCAGATGGTTACACATTACAGTGTATCCTCATAAATAAGAAAGAAGAATCCCGGTTTAAATGTAGTTGTACTAAGGTATAAAATGTAGCCGATGGCCTGTTTCAGTGTTGCTTTTGGCATGAGGACAAAATCTTTGCTATATCCTTTGTTCAATTCATTTTTAAATTGTTACTTCGCTAAAAAAGGTCAAATCTCACATCCCTTTGTCAAGATAAAGAATAATTAAAATCTTCATCTATTACAGTCCCTAGAAACTTCTAYCATTAGGTAAGAAAAGGTCAAGAAATAAACTGAAAATTCCAACTGTTGGGTACAAACAGATTTGCAAGTACAACAAGGCTACAGATCCAAGTGTTACAGGGCTGATAATACTTTGCAATATTACTTTTTTATTAATAAGGTCTTTCACCAAAAGAAAAACAGATTCTTTGTCCCAATRCTATTGTTTAAATCATAAATTTTGTTAAAAGTAGTGGACTTTTTTTTTATTATGGCTGATTTGATGAACATAAACAAGGTGATGACTGAACTTAAGGGCATAGGTAAACTTTATCATCAAAAACCTCAGACAGTTTTTCTGTTGAATTTGTTTTACTATGYATTATATGCTTTATTTTTAATTTAAAATTTGTCTGCAGTAGCATACAATGCAATTTTAATCTCRGTTCAAAGTGTGAACTTAAAAAAAACCCCTAGATTCATCATCTCTATTACAAAAATTATAAATAAATAAAATATAGAAAGAMAAAGTGAAGTTAAGATATTTTGGAAGTGTTCTGAGGCTAATGTTAAACATTACATTAGGAGAAGAGGTACTAAAGGGTGGTAAATAATTGCAAGAAATACATTTTTACTTCCAAAATTATTTTSAGTATGTAAATCCTATAGCATTAATAATTAGAATGCTACTTCAGAACAAGAATAATTAGAGAAATACACTTTTAACATCAATAATAATAAAAACAAATATCTTTACAAACTACTGAATATTCATGTCACTTTTTTTTTTCAAACATACTTTGTTTTTAAGCATATACTATCTTTTTTAAAAAACCTTGAGGCTTTCATGTAATTTTTTCATCACTTCAGTGAAGGAAAATCTCTCGGATATTTTTTTCAAAACCCAGTTTGTAACAGTGCATCCCTGAGGTGTGGTAAAATACACTGAGAACAGATCACAGTGTGAACAGACCACCATAACATTCCAGTGGAGATCTGTTATTATTGGCCAACAAGAGTAAAGCCTGAACTTCAAGTGTTCATGAGTTTAATTTCAGAAATGTAGATCTTCTGTATACAGTTGGCAATATTTCACAATTGTTGTGGTAATCCTCTCACCTAATTTTGTTTTCATAAAAGTTTCTCATCTAACCTACATGGTCAGTCTAGAGACTTTTAACATTAATAGAGGAGAAAAAAAAAGTACCTTCAGAAGATAATTCATCCTGTACTGTGACAGGAGACGGGGCTCCTGCATGTGGCTCTCTCTTTTGATCCATTAACTTTATGTTCAGTAGTGTGTAAGAAATTCAGGCCTAAATTTAGCTATTTGTTCACAGCTACCTAAGATCATTCAAGATACTACATGATACTCAGTGCACCGTCAGGGAGCTGACACAATACCTTTGTAAGACACCAAAGCCTCCAAGGATGTGACAAATGGCACCAGGCCCCATGTGAAAGCATTTCAGAAGTGTTCTTGGATATTAATTCAGATRGGATGTCTAATGCTTGGATGGTTTAAATTGCATGCAATGAAGTCCACCCCAGAAGAAAACAAATAAGTTATATGCTTTAAAGAAAAGATAGACTGTAAACTATGTTAATTTGAATTTGAACAAAGTCATTTGTCATATCTCTTTTCACAATGATCTTCTATTTTATCAGTCCTCAGAAATTCAGGACATGAACTTGCCATCCATCATACACAGGTGCATGACATCTGTTGTGCACAACCATGACCTAGTCTCTAAGTGAGTATTTGTATTCTTAAATGTCCTTATGAATTGTGTGGTAARTGCTCAAAACAGCAGTTTTAGGTACTTCTCACATTCACCTCTTTTCCATATATATTTGATTCTAAGACTACCAAGTGTATCACTACAGTCTAACGTTCAAGATAGAATTTGTCCTGGGTATTCTTTTGCATAGAGATTCTCTGGTTCTTAATCTATCAGTTTGATAACTATTCATTCCCTCTTATGTTATTAGYATTTCCAGTTTCACAACTCCAGGAGTGAAGGATGACCTTAATCTGAAAAAAGTTTATTTCTTGAGAAGCTTTTCGTACTCTGGGGTGTACTCTTTTGAAARGGAGTGAACCACTGACCAGAGAAGGCAAGCTTAAATTAGTGCATATCCTCAGGGCAAACCTCCTGTTCTCAGCACTTGCCTGAAGCCAACACAGTTCTCCTGTTTTACTTAGTGGTGCAAACTAACCCAATTTCCATCCTCATGTATCTAAATAACATCTAGGCAACGACACGTCCCCAAACTTAATGTTTAAAATAGTGGCTAATATACATGGGYCTACCACTATGCCACCAGAATGATTCTGGCTTGAATGCAACATAATTAGYTGATATTAACAAACATTGGCAATGTAATCTTTTATGTTTTAACAGTAAACTATTAGCAATTATTTACATATACACATATACCTGGAAATAGAGTACTGAGAAACGGGATTTTGCTGCTGAGTCTTGTTTGCCTCTCCAAAAGAACTTCCAGTGTCACAAGATATTTTGGAGCATTTTCTTCTGTATCTAAAGGGGGAGARGTAGAACTAATCATAAGCTACTACCTAAAGGTTTTGGGAGATTTTCCAAGTATGATAAATCAACTAGTACCTTTCAATTTTCACATTACCTTTCATCACAGGCCAGTTATTCAGGATATCTGTATGTCTTTGAAAACACCTCAGTGAACACACAGATAGTCAAAACATTTAGAGCACCAGATGACAGTCAAGTAGAATACCTTAAAGAGTCAAAGACAACCATGGTACATAAAAAGGGATTAAATAGAGCTTGATAAAATAAATGGAGTTTAGGAAGGTGTTCAGCACAAAACACAGGTATCTTATACCTGGCAAGTAGCTCTCTTAGACTACATAACTTGTGTYGACTCAAGTTCACTAGAAACTTAGGATGCCTGAACAGAATCCATAAGTAAAATAGGCATCTACACTTTAAGAAGTTCATTTAGATATCAGTACTCTTGAGTGAAATGCCATCCTTCCTGTCTCAACAGGAAAGATCTTAGGAAAAAATGTCAGAAGTTCCTCCATAGAAAGATTTCATTTCTGAAATTCTCTGTTATTCTGGAGCCTGTTATAGCTTGGAGCCTGATGAGGGCCCCAAGTAACATGAAATTTAAGAAATTAAATATTAAACTATTCAGAATTTTTGCTCATTGACTCACTGAAAATCCATAGCTCCCTAGTATTTTAAAAACTAAWTAGTAATGTCTGTAGAGGAAATTTCAAGGACTGCTCATGTTTTAATATTTTATTTTTTATGCCACAAAATATAACAAAAATGTAAAACCTCAAAAAAATTGAAAYGCATACTCAGGAATGAAATAGGTCTAACAACAGTGCTCTTTGTTTATTAATCTGAAGGGTAAAATCYAATATATTTATCTTGGGTTTTTTAAACTAGTTTTCCTTTGCTGAAAGAGCAAGAATAAAAGTGGAGAGATGGAAGATATGAGCAAATCCGAAACTATTCATTTTCTCTTTATCTAACTAACTTCTCCAATATTAATTAACTCAGTAATTATTCTGTAAATATATTAGTCATGTATTACTTGAACAATTGACCAAATAGTYTCATCACAAGAAAAATATCAGAATTATATATGTAAATGTATACATATGGTTGACACAGATTCTGCTGCAGTCATAAAACTCCAGAACACACGATTTTTACTTTTTTTTAAAATTTCCACAGCAATCAAAAAGTCTCTTGGGAGGATGAAGAATCCCAAACGTGCATTGCACAGAAAAGCAGTATCCCACTCTCTCCTTGGAGTTCAGCRCTGTCAGCCAAAGTTACATGTTTGAGAGGCAGTTCAATTCTGGGAAGTATTCCAGATTCATTTATGAGAAAGTGACTCTCTCTATGACCAATATATGTTAAACAACCTATTGTGCACGGGATAAGGGCTATTCTTTCTTTTCATACATCCCTTGATAAACTCAAATAAACAAATGCATGTCATACACAGAGCAAACACCAGTAAAATAGCACACAGAATCATCATAGAACACTTTAGGTTGRAMGAGATCTTAAAGAACATCCAGTTTCAACCCCCCTGCCCTGGGTCTTGCACTAGACCAGGTTGCTGAAATCCCCATTCAACCTGGCCCTGAACACTTCCAGGGATGGGGAATCCACAGCTTCTCTGGGCAACCTGTACCAGTGTCTCACCACTCAAAGACTACAATTATTTTCCTGACATCTGATCTAAATCTACTCTCTTTCAGTTTGAAGCCATTCCTCCTTGGCCTGTCACTACACTCCCTTGTGAAAAGTCCTTTCCAGCTCTCTTCAAGTATTTGATGGTCTTCCCAGAGCCTACTTTTCTCCAGACTGAAAAACACCGACTCTCTCAGCTTGTCTTCATAGAATAGGTGCTTCAATCATCTGATCATCTTTGTGGCCTCCTTTRAMTTCMCTTCAAGAGATCCMCATCCTTCTTATGTTGGCTTTGTGGGCTGTGAGTTCATATTGTGTCAGCTTGAGTTTCTTGTCAACCMAAACAAGTTGTCCTCCTCTGGGTTGCTGTCGATCCATTCTCTGGCCAGCCTGTACTTGTGCTTGTAATTGCCTTGACTCAAGTGCAGGACCTTGCACTTGACCTTGTTGAACATTATGAGGTTCACACGGATTACAGCATTGAACCTCCTCTCTGAATACATCAACTGGTAAGCGACTCAAATTTAGAGCAGGGTTATTTGTGTTTTTTTGTTTATTTTTCCCTCAATGTCAGTCACAGTGTACTCTTTCATTACTAATATATTATAAGGATTTTCCCTGACACTACCAAACCTTTTAGCACAGGCAAATAATAAAGAAGTAACTTGATTGACTGAAAAGAGCAGCCCATATTTGATCTAGTGACAGAAGGTTCAGTCTACTCATATGCTCAATTGCACCCACAAATTATGCACTAATACCGAGCCACTTGAATGGTCACAGTGACTATCACAGCCTCCTTACTTGTCTTGCACCTAATTTYCAGGAACTTGAACATATTTTTTTATTCCATACAGTATGCCACCTCAACAATAAAGAACACATATTCTTATCCAGTTTTACTCTTYCAATTCTTGCCTATTTTTCCCAATACATCCTAATTCAACTGACACTATGCACTTCARCTCCAAATCTATTAAAAGTGCTGAAAATTTTTGTTAGGATTCTTCAACTTTGCTTCTGGTAGGAAAAAGACACTGACTTCGTAGCTATTTTGATGATTATAGGTATGTGAATTGTCTTTGTTTCCTTGTAATTAAAGGTGGAAGTCTAGGCCTTTACTTCAAAATTTATGAATTTCATGTCATCATTCCAGCTATTTTTCTCTTCCAAATTCAGCTATTACCTCTCTCTGTGTGGGAGACAGTCTTTTCTGAGACATGGTCTTTGCAGTACTATAAAAACATAAAACTGTAGCAAACCATTGATTCAGCTGCTTTCTTCCCTGCAACCCACTAAAATCCTCTTAAGGGTTTTATGCTGCTGAAAATCACTATAATACCCAGCTGCCTTTCCTTCTATTGTCTAGGAAAAAGGAATTTTAAATGACTTTTTATACTTTTTAGATATGGTGAACATAAATCCATTTCACCTTGTATTTTAAATTGGTGAATAGATAATCAGTCTGTGTTCAAGCTATCCATTTTCTTTCTCTTCATTCTAGGTTTGAAAGCAAAATCTAGAACKGCAATTAAATAAGTTTAGATAAAGAAAGAATCATGATATTAATTTATCAGTTTTAAGAACAGTAAATGTAAACTGCTTCTGTGTTACTTCACATGGTATGAAAAAGATCAAAGAAAGATATTATGAGTATTGTCTCCTTTCCAGAGCAKTTCAAAAGCAAAGAGAAGAAATACAGCATGAGTTAGGCAAAGGTAAGATTACTCATGTGATTTTACTTATCAAAATGTCAAGCATAACCTGAAAACTTCCTGTCAGCCATCCCAAAATGTCATGAAAAAAAGAGAAGTTTGCAAGGCAATGTGGAACCTTTTCCTTTAGACAGAGGTGTGATTTGAGTTCAAGCCTGTGAGCAAAGAAACAGTATTTTAACACAAACTTTGAGCCCAGATAGCCTTTRTGGTATAGAAAGAATCCTTAATCCTCTGCAACATTTCCTCCAGTGCAGTGTGAAAAGAATAATATCTAGCTGAAAATGCTGTTACACAGATCACATATTTCATAGGACAAAATAATTTGAAGTCTAAACAAGCAAAATTCCACTAATATAATGACAATACCTGCACTTGCTTACCACAGCAATGAATTTAACATTGTATGGATGAGTTCCTCAGATAAGTAAGTAAAAAAAATAAATATTAAGTTTCATTAGTTCATCCTTCAGCTATACATTCAGACAAATGCAGTCCAAAACATTAACTCTACTTGAAATGAATATACAAGATAGAGATCAAAGAAATGGAAATTTTTATTTATAAAAACCTTGCCGTCATTTTTTTTCCCTGTTTCTAAATTGCTCTACAAAAATAAATCAGGATTCTTTGGCATTTATTGTCTTTAATTATTTCTATCAATAATTCTTATTCTCTTGGTTTAGTATGATGACTTCATTTCTTGTATCATCAAGTCTGATGATGATATTGAGCCATTTTTCTTGAGCTCATTACTCTTTCATGATATTGTTTCTATTACTTGACTGGTTAAATGAAACATTAGGAAAATAAMAATATTAAAGTGTGCCTATGCATTGATAAATGAACTAGACAGAGGTATTATTGACTATCAAGCTCATCTGCTTACCTTAAATATTTGGAAATTGCCCTAAGCCATGCTAGACATCTTTGTCATCTTGTTTACACAKTGAAGAGAAATAGCCACATTATCGGGCAGTTCTTCTGACATGCCTTAAGGTCATGCAGTCATAGAATCCTAGAATCCTTTTAGTTGGAAAAGACTTTTAAGATCATCTAGCACAACTACTAACCCAACACTGTCAAATCCACCACTAAACTATGTCCTTAAGTGCCACATCTACAAGTCATTTAAATACCTCCAGTGACAGTGACTCAACCACTTCCCTGGGCAACCTGTTCCAGTGCCTGACAACTCTTTTGATCATGAAACCTAAACCTCTCCTGGTGCAACTTTAGGCAATTTCCTCTTGTCCGACTTCTCATTACCTGGGAGAAGAGACTGACGGTCACCTCACTACAACCTCCTTTCAGGCAGTTGTAGAGAGCAATTAGGTCTCCCCTGAGCCTCCTTTTCTCCAGGCTGGACAACCCCAGCTCCCTCAGCCACTCCCCATAAGATTTTTTCAGCTCAGATTAACTGTCTTCTAGAAGTTCTCTCCATTGACTAATTGAACCTGCAACATAAACACACCTGTTTAATCCCATTCACTCATTGAGAATCCTGTGCTCCAGTTGCTAGTCCAGAAAAACACAGGTGTTTATAGGTTACRTACATTGTCTGCCAAAACGATGAGAAAACAGCACTACGGTATTTGGGTTTTGGCTTGGTGTGATTAATTCTGCTGCAGGCATCAAGGTCAAAGATGAAGTTGACGATTTGGAAAGACATACCACATTTTACCAAAATATATTTGCCTTGAAGGGATATAGAAAATCAAAGTCAAATTAAGCTCAAAATTTACCCAAATACCTGCTTAACTAAAAAAATTCTGAAATAAAATATTAGTACAGAAATAGTCCAGTTTTAGGTGAAATATGATGTTTGAYGAGATTTATTGATAACAAACTGCATTCTGATACACACTATGCAGTGTGAAGTTGATTAATGGATTACACTAGTCTGATATATCTTTCTCTTTTTGCTTCATTTCTGAAAATTATAAGTTCCTAGTCCCTGAAGATTAAAAGCTCAATTACAAATGTTTGTCCTACATGGAAGAATACCTATTTCTTTACAATCTGTGCAAGATTCTAGACAGAGAATAGCACACAGTAATAAGTTAAGTTTGTATGGAACAAACACCATAGCTCTTTGAAAGTTTATTACCTGCTTCATGGAACTTTGGAAATATAATTCAAGAAATAAATTTCTCAGTTTAGAAAAGCAAGAACCTGCAATGATCACCAAGAATTTAATTTGAAAAAGAATGTAAATCTTCAGGAATGGTATTTTGGAAAATGCTGTATTTTTTGTATTCCACATTTCTCTCTGAATGGAGAACATACTCATATGTTCTTTATTCCTCTGTGCTTAATGTATTCCTGGTAGTGGATTGTTGCAATAAATTCTGTCTCCCTGAGGTGCTGCTGCTCCACAAAGAAATGAAAAAAGACATTAGCTTCTTTCATTCTTCAGACAAGAGACTAAAACTGACCACTGGAAGTCCACTGGAAGTGTATTTAGAACTTTGTGTAGAAGAACCATCAGCTCACTTTCTCATTTTATGAATGGTATCTCACTGGATACTGAAGTTTTTAATGCTGCCTGAAATACACAGGAAGAATTAGCATCTAAAACAGACTGAATTCTATTTTTATTTCTGATTCTTCTAATTGCCTATTAACAATTTCAATTATACAGGAGTATTTGAGGAGAAGTCAACCCATGTGTTATTTAAGCACTGTCCTTATACTGATAAGCAATGGAAAACTGTAAGGTGTTTCCTTGACAACTGGACTGAAGTCATGATGGTGACTAGCTGACAGTGCAGCAGGGACATTCATAATCAGATGCATAAAGCCTTGAGGGATGGTTTGGGCACTCAAGCCCCTCCAATATTTACATTTGGTATTAAACACTTCGAGTGAAGATAATGATTTTGGCTYATTGCCCTTTCCCAATATTTTGAAACAGTCATGCACCCATGGTCATAATAAAAGCAAAATTATCTCCACTGCAAAGAGAGAAGAACCRTTGCTAGTTGAAAAAAGGTGATGTCACACTTAAACCAGCTATTTTGACACTATATTTTAAGGAAAATTTTAATATTTTCAGATTCATCTTCTACTCGAGGGATAGACAGATAAATTAATGTGGTCTTTCTTATCTCCCAACAACTCTGCTAAAAGTTGGCAGAAGGCTCTCACTAAAAAAGAAASTCAAGTTCTGCAGTAAAGGTAGTAGTAATTACAACTCCACATTTTGGTAGTTTCTAAATTAGCTACTAATGAATAAAATTGCCATGACTTAGACTAAAGCAGATTTAATTAGCAAGGTTTTGATATGGTATTTTAAAAATAATGAGAAAGCAGTCAGTCATCAAACCAGTCTCAATTTATGAGAACCATGGTACAGATAATCCACCACCTTATGAAAGCCATTAAACAAACTGCTTATCTTAATTTGTAAGAAGTTATATTCACTAAATAAAGAATTAAGAAATATTCCTGTAGAGGCAGAAATGTGTTTGACAACTACCCCATATGTTTTAYAGACTGAACTTGAGATGAAACTGTCACAGGACTAGCATTGGCAAAGTCCTCTGTAACAGAAGTTTAATTAATCAGAATAATATGAGGAGAGGAATTGTTTAGCTTATAAGTGAGAAGCTTCATTCCATTAACACCTTTCCCTTCATAGAGAGAGCTATCAACTCCTTTTGTGGAGCTGTAGTCTGGTTTACTGTAGAGATTGGAAAACAAGGTAGAGTTCCAGGAAATGATGAATCGTTAACCTTTGAAGTAAAAACCCAATTGCATACTTTGTATTCCTCTCTAGAAATATGTATCATTATGTCTTGAAAAGCAGCCTGAAAGACAAACCTTTTAGTTCTGATTTCCAGAATTATGATCTTTGTGACAAAATGTACCTYCCAGTGGTTAAAAATAAATAAATGAATAAATAAAATTCTCAGAAAACAGAGAAGCCGAGGGATTACTGGAACAAAACTGAGGCAAAGGCAAGCTTTTCTGTAGGTTACAAATAGTTATTGCTRTAAAACTGTAACTTGTATAAAAAGTTCCATATGGTTGATTTATTTTTTAAAGGATGTATTATTTGGATGGTGCATGAAACTTTAAAATTCAGGATAGGATATCAGCTTCTAATTATTAAGTGTTAAAACACAGTGTTAAAGACTCTTTACAGTAGGAAAATTTGCATTTTCTTTTGAACCAGTGAGGGCAGGTCAATATCAGTGATAAAATATTGAAGCAGAGAGGTTTCAGATGTCATCATGTAGCAGCTCATACATTCCTTAAAGCTCACATATAGAACTAATAACTGTTTCTTTTTCTGCTTTAATGAGACCTGAAAATACTACTGGATCTTCTAAATGACAAAGTCCTGTCAGAGTTATAAAGTCTTGAATTCTACCCACGCAGTTCATGGAATGGAACAAATAACCCCTCTGAAATTACACTGTAGTCTCAACACTAAATGCTAAGTCTACCAACCCAAGTTTTGCAGGTTAAACATTAATATTGATTCCTGTATTCCCCAGACACTGCTATGGTGAAGTAAAAGAGGTGGAAGGAGATGGAACAGTTAATTTATAACTGAATACAAAGAAACCCCAACATAGAGATAATTTCATCATCTAAGRGACAGAAGAGCATCTGTTCCAAGTCACTAGCTTGTCAGCCCAACATTGTACTGTGACGGGTTTACCAGCTCTAGCTAAAAATAGGAACACAAACCCCCAAACCTAACTACAGGAAATAAATTTTTGGAAAGATTGATTAAATAAATTTTTTATTGATTTTTTTTTTTAAGTTCCRAATCAATTGACAGCTGGTTTAAAGCCAAAGTCTGATTTCCTACATTGTGTCAGTAGAAACACAATTTAGTTTTGATCAAAGGCAAAGCAATAGGTTTCATTAGGATTTTTAGAAGAGTATTGCCGAACTCTACAAAGCTAAATATTATCCTTTCTGATTGCAACAGAAACACCACCACGTTTAAAACAGAAACAAAGCTGTCTTCACAACAGGCTTTTTGTTTGACCTAGAGTACTAGGTTTGATCTTTTTAAAAACATTTATCTTATGATGAAAAGATTCTAACTCTAGATATTCCATTTTTTTATCTCCATTAACTAAAAAGAGAAGAAAGATAGTGACGATAGTCAGAGATATTTAAGTTTCTGAAGTTTAGAGCTAAATAAGTTGAATCCTGTCCAAGATGCCCATTTTAGGKATGACTCATTAGTGATTCATGGGTACCCACAGTGTAGACATCTGTGTGCAAGCTAGCTGACTAGATGTCTGCATAAAACATTACCTACAGACTTGGGCAGAAGGAAACTCCTCTCATATAGGCTGCAAAATTTTATTTTGTGTGCTTGCTTGCTAGATAGATCAAACAAGGAAAAAAGAAAAAGTGTATTTTTATCATATTTCAAACTAAAATTAAGACTATTTATGCAAGAATCTTCTGATACTATTATCAGTGGCTACAATAAAACTTCATATTGTGGTAGCTTGCAGTGGAAAAAATCCATTTTGTCTGTTTGGCTTAATCTTTGAATTTTTGTGTGTGTGTTTAAAAACGTTTTGAACTGTTAAGATGGTAAAAGCTCTGACTGATGCAAAACTAAGATGAAGAACATKGTGCCTGAAATTATTTTGTTTGTTTGCTTGTTTGTTTGACATTAGTAGAAAATTCTAGACATGGTCAATCATTTTGAAACATGAAGAAGACCAAAGAATTCAATTGCAWGAGCTGATTTGCTGAAGTTTTGTTTTGCATATATAAAAGATATTAATAAAAATTGATCCACAACAGGAACCAAGGTACTCCGAAAAGAAATATATGCAATAAGAAGCTTCATTCCTGTAGATTTCAATTCACTTTCACAAGGTAAGCAATGTCAAATATATTGGATGGGTCCTCTAGAACTCACTGTGCAACCTAATGTTCCATTAATTTCATAAAATATCAGTTAAGACAGGTTACTACAGAAATTACGAGAGGAAAAAACTCAAGTGAGTTACTTCATCATRTTTACAAATGGCCTGTCATATAATAGCTCAGTGTGGCCTTGGTTTCTTTGCATTTATAAAAAGCCATCATAATAAACCTTTGATTCACCATTGACTTTTCAAAAACCCTCTACTGTATTTTATGACTATATATTGTACATTTTTTCTTATAAAAACTTTTCTTATAAGTCTGTATGAGTCTCTATTATTTCAAATCCCCCTTGGGGATATTGTATATCCTATCTCAAGTTTATGGGAAGATACATATATATATACATATATATATACATATATATACACATATATATACACATATATATATACATATATTTATACATATATATATGTGCATGAATACATTTCTGTATGTTTGCATTCACCAAGTTACTTCAGTCTACCAGACATAAAAAAATCAACTCCACCCTTGGTTCTCCAAGTGTAATATCATGCTCTTCAAAGTTCAAAGCACTTCAAATCTTTGGATCAGCCTCTTCAGGACAAGTTTCCTCCTCCATTCCTTTATACACAGTAAAAATTTTCTTAGACTTGTGCTTTCCTCACAAATTAATTGAAGGGATAGAGGTGTTCGAGGTACCACAGAAACACATCATTTCAAATYGTATCATTGTTGAGGTGGATAAAGGTGATAAAGTTTTACATGTCATGAAACATTCTCTCTGCAAAGTGAGATTAATTTAAACTTGTCATGTATTCCTGCTTTCATTTTTATTTATRTTATGAAAGAAACAGCTGATGAATTTTTTCATTAGTACTGAAAAAGCTAAGTATTATGGGGAGAAAACTATACACCCACCCTAGAAACAGTCAATCAACTATCATTACAGTGTGAACTTCTATCCAGAATTCTGATTTTTGTTTAGTAGTCAGTTAATATGAGAATTAGGCCTTGTGTCCTTCCCAGATTGTAATGTATAACAGAGGTTTTTTTAGGGCCAGTGATTGAGCTTGGYTTTTCCTTGTCCAGCCTATGACCTTGGACAATTTATGCACCACCATATTACGAAGAATTTAAAATGAACATGCAGAATGAATAAATGCAAAACCAAAAACATTTGGAAGCAAACAAAGGAAACAAAACAGCATTGTTTAGCTGTGTTAACAAGATGGTATTTTTTTAAGGTTAATTGATATTTCAACAGGAGAGTTAAGTTAAAACATAGACACATACTATAGCTGTTAAAGTTCAAGCCAGGATGGTGCTCTGAAATAAGCAAGGATATTGGAAATAYCCCACCTTCTGTAGCATATTGCAGCAACAGCTGAAAGGTTCATCATGCTGATTTTGGACTGCTGAGGACAAGTGGCTGGAACAGGAAGCCAATGTCTCTCTTCTGTTTATGGCTCTCTTCAGTGTCTGGCAAAAGGGAAAGCAAAATCCTTCCAGAAAAGAAGGGAGCAGATTTCAGCTTCCATGAAATCTTTGTTGAGAGTAAGTGTTTAATTTCTTCATAATACAGGCAAAAAAAAAAAAAAAAAAAAAAAAAGAGTCTGATTCATTCACATTATATAGATGTGATATATTACTCAACTCTTAAAACTTTTAGTCCATGTAGATTAGGCCTAATAATAGCTTCTAAGATCATTAGTCATACCTAGTTCAAGAGAAAGAAAACTGACCAAAACGAATGTCCAAAGCAATGTACACCTGGAGGTAGAAGGCACGGAGAAGCCTTCCCTGCTTCTCTTACTGTGCAATAAATGCACCATCATTCAGTCTCATTCTAGAATTTTTACCAGACATGTTCCAAGTTTTTGTTTTTGAGAATAAATTTTATTAATTTCTTTACATCTATTATTATTTGAAGAGAAGACAAGCTAGAAGACAAGTAGGATCATGCAGAACAACCAGGAAGATACTGTTGAGTTATTGGTYATTTAAACAATGATATGAGTACTTAGTCTGTTTTAACTTGTGAAAATACATCGGAAAAAAAACCCAAAAAGGGTTTTCCAAATTTAGGATGCATGAATTTTGTATACTTTTAATGTCCTTTCTAGAAAGATAGAAGCTGATGACTTTCTAAACCATTCCATTGGCTGCATTTACATTTGTCCTTGAATAATACCTTTAACTATTCTTACTTGGACAAACATCATAATAACCATGAAGAATGATATTACAGGATGTTTTAAGTGCTGGTGTGCAAAMCTGTTCACTTTAGATTTGCAGAGAGCCTTATTTATCGCTAGCATGATATAGATGAAAAGAAAATAGATAATAAGTACCTAACAATGTGCTGTAAAAGATATTTTTATTAGCATTATTTTATGAAACTTATTGCTTTAATTGGCTCTATGTTTAAATTAAAAAAATACATAATTCATGATAAAATCTTTGTGTTTTTTCTTTTCAAAACTTGTTTTCAAAGTTTACTAATAGAAATATGTGAGAGAAACTCCATTTTTTATATGTGGCCTTCTCAGGACTACAAATCAAAACAATATGCCAATAGCAAAAAAATGATAGTTGTTCATTGCAGCTATCTATAAAGTCAACTAGAGCAATTCTACTGTCTGTCCATTTTTTTCTTTTTTCTTTTTTCTTTTT
>QVAJ01000090.1:2314535-2334727 GCA_003546035.1 Mixornis gularis
TTTTTTTTTTTTTTTTCCTCGCTTCTTCCTTTTTTTTTCTTTACCTAGGCTGAAAGGCTTTTTCTTAGAAGAGGAAAAAAAATGAGTCTCATAGTTCAGCCGTGAGATCTAAGGACTAAATATCTGCCTAAGCACATGAGAGAACACACACAGCTCCGTTTCAGTTGGCTCAACCGCCCACTGTGTCAGTGRCTTAAAGTTAAGGAAAAAAGGCAATGTACCGAAACAAGATAATGTTAGCCTACAAAGGAAAAGAGTTTTGKTCTCACTGAAGTACTGAAACGAGCAACCTGTACAAAGTCATAAATACAGACGCAAACAGTTGCAGTCGCACCAGCTCTCCAGTGAAGCAACACTCCTATTATCATAGCAGGATCATTGCACAAAACCCTGGGTTTACTTTTCTCTAATATTTCTTAAGAGCAGAAAATCGTTTTCTTATCATTCCCATTATTCTAAAGACAACCACCTTTGATTATATGGTAACTTTTATTTCTGAATACCAGCAAGCGGACCAGTTCTTTCAATTCAGCTGGTGTTCTCTCAGAAAGCAGGTGTAGGAAGATAGTAAGAATGTTATTTTAGCTATTAAAATAGTTTCTGGCTCTAATATGAGAGGAACAAGGCAATAATGTCAGCCACTCCACAATATGGGAAAAGTGCTGGCATTCCATCAGCTTGTTCCATTACTTTCTTTTGAGCTATTAGCCATTTGTAAGCGTAAGTTCATTATCATTCAAGACATTAAGTGACCCAAACAATCCAGTTATTCTCAGCCATACTGCACAAATTCCAGATGAKCTATTTACTCATATGTCTCCTACTTTCCATGCTGTGGCAAATACTTTAATTTTTTTCTCCAGTAAGTTGTCATGCTATTGACTCTTTACCATCATGTTTTACCTTTATGTTTGCAACTCTACCTGCAGCTGAAGTAACAAAAGTGGTAGTTTAGTTTTCAAACTCATATTTAAAATTTTATCTTTGCAAATTCAAAATTATCCCAGTTATATGTCATTGATTTATTGCACATAAAAGCTTGTGACTATTTTTTCAACACAGCTTTGTGCACTTGTTTTTGCAGCTCCATTGGATTCAATGMAACTCCATGATTCAATAATAATAAGATTACAAGTAGACACTTGAAATGAGATTACAAGTAGAATTTAACTGAAGGATGAGTAAAGCAACTGTGTCAACCTTTTTCTTCTGAAATGAATGGCAGACACTTCTGTATTTCCCTTGAACTGCAGAGCTGACCATCAAGCTGGTAAGATGGCAATGCTTCTGAGCCACTTGTTGACCAGGAAATAAATGACTAAGAAAATGACAACACTTAAGAGAAATGTGTGTGTGTCCAYCTCTGGTCAGGGTGAATTCACGAATCATTTTCCCATGTGATCTATGAATGATGAAATCAAACCTTAGTAGTGTAGGAGGTAGTTTTGTTGAATAGCCAAGTAATGTTTATCCTCTTCCACTAAATACACATATTAAGTTGATTTTCTTGTATCACATAACTCTTTTATCAGTTGGAAATCAGCCTTTGATTWTACGCAGCAAGGAGGAGAGCTACACCAGAATATTCAATATTCTATGATTTTGTCCTATTAGATTTCCTGAAACTAATTAAAGGATGAATTTATATCTTCAAGCTATGAAGCCTAAAACATTCATATGTCTCACCTTGTCTGCTCAGAAATTAAGACATGTCTGTAGAAGAGACAGTTAGTGGGAAATGAGGACGAATGCACGTATGTGTATGCAATGCATGTACAGAAGGAAAAAAAAGCACCACCCAGAGCTTTGAATTACCACCTGCTAAGGTTTCAACTCTGAAATATGAACTTATTCATTAGGGTCATGACTGAGTTTCCCCTGAAATTTAATCAAAATAATATTTCATCTCAAGTAAACAGCAAGCTTGCATTATGGGTGCACATTATCTGCACATTTAGTGATTTTTAGCAGAAATCAGYAATACACTAGGAGTGGAAAATGGTAGTCTTTTCCCAGTTTCAAAGATAAGTTCAATAAGTTAGAGTTGTTAAGTACAGGACAGTTGGAAAAACAAGGTAACAGGAAACCACCAAGTTAATTGTGAAAAAAATTCTGTTCTCACATTAATAATATCAGAATACCGCAKATAAAAGTTTGTTGTTTGTTTGGCTGGAGTTTTGTTTTTTGTTTGTTTTTGCTTTTATAGAGGTTTTTATTTGCTTGTTTCCTGGTTTTCTGGCCTAAAACATGGCATATAAAAGTGACAAGAATGAGGAATTGCAACTTGCCCAAATTTCCCAAAATACTGATCARTGTCACATCAGGGAAGACATGGGGAAAATCCCAATGAAGTCATGAAGCCAACCGCTAAAGAAACAGAAACAGTTGCAAGGAACACAGATTACAAAAATCCAAAGTGCTGAAGTATAAGACTCTGTATGTCRTATCAATAATGATAAATGGAAAAACAAGAACTACAACATGCATGCAAGGAAGATAACTGTGRCAGGAAGGATATAGTTTCACACACCTTGAAATCAGGAAGTGMACTGCTTTCAGTGAAGCCTGCTGGGATGGCTTTCTCAGCTAGAGAAAGTAAATTTTTTGGGGCCAGAGTGAACACAAGCAGGAAAATTTTGCATGGCCAGTATGGTCTCGGCTTAAAGAAGTTTATGCACTGCAAAGGAAAAGGTGTAAGACTATTCCAATCAAACAGCAAAAGAACATGAGCCACATTTTCATAGGCTGTATTTGAATGCCTCATTACGCCTTTGTTACAATGGGAGCCTTTTCTCAYCCAGAAAAGCAATCTCGAAACTACTAATTTCAGTACCAATTTAACCCTCACTTAAATTTACTTGGAAAATTTCTTTTGAAGATTTCAAATTTTCTGACAAAAGATGCATTTTGAGTAAAAAAATCAGCAGCCAGCTCTATGTTTCTAGTACCTCTACTACTTTCTGTAGATACGTAATACCAATTATTTCATTTTCAGCTAGAACCCTTTTTTTCCTCCAAAACAATTGTTTTATATCTGCTGTTTCAATCTGTCAACAAACTTGATAATAAAATAAAATAAAAAAAATAATGCTTAGCTCAATTTTCTATATTATTCTGGCAGTGTCCCTTGTAGAGGAAAGGGCAAATATGATGTGCATACTCTCACACAGGTTGGGATATAAGAACACAGGAATAATATTATTATCTATTTTCTATCTTGATGATGATGGTGATAGTGATGATGATTATTATTATTATTATTAATAATAATATCCAAATATCTTTGAATCAGGGATATGTAGTTAATTTCCTCTTCCCTTGCACTGATTCTCTTTTATGTCTTTATTTCTTCAACATGAATCTGCAATAGTCCTTTAAAATGACAATACCTACAAATACAGTCTGAACTATCTGTTCCTTAGGTCCATGACTGAACTTTTGCTTAATTTCTTGGTCACTGATGGAGCTGTGGCTCTATGTCCAGGAAGAAATCTAGGGGGAGGGGGGAAGGTACTGTTCATATTCTTCTGCAGAATTTGTGAGTTATTGCCTCTGGCATTCGGGTTAGAATGTCCCTTCTGATTATGGTCTGCTGCAAGGCTCCTGAGGATGTGACTGTACATAAAAAACAGAGAAAATGAATGTTACTTCAAATTACTTCCCCACTTTCTGAGTTAAATATATGCTTGAATAATGAAGAAATCTGAACTAAACACCTTTTCATTTCAACATTAATTCAATATACCTAACACATATCATTAAAAACAAACAAATAAACAACAGCCTTTACCTTCTGTATATAAAAGTGTTTTTTTAAAACTTCTAAGAATGTAATTTCTTAGGTTTTATTMGGAGTTTTAAGCAATTTCTCTTTCACTGGATGCAGAAAGCCTTAATGATCTGGAGTGATTTTTCTCTTAGTAATTCTCCTTAGTGAAACCTGTTTCTAATGGTCTTTGTTGCTATTTCTCCTAGTAGGGGGCCAATATGTGGACATCCTGGAATCTGCATTCCAAAGGCAGGCTACATTCTAGTCTGTATTATTCAAAGTAATTTATTAGCCAGCTGGAAGAGCTAGTTATCATCTTTTCTGTAGTGTTCATAGACACAGAGAAAACTCAGTCTGACTTTAAAAAGTTTTTTCAGGTCATAGTTCAGCTTTCTTCATGCAAATAAAAGAAATAAAATCCAGTTCTGAAAAAAGACATATTTCCTCTGTGTAGTCCATCTTAAAATTCCTTTTTCCCTCATCATAAGAATCTTTTCAGTACAGAGTTTTTAAAGAAAAATAGCAGTTTTCATCACTGGTCACTTTAAAAATAAACGCATTTCAGCAGTGAATACAGATAGAATAGATATCRAACAGAAAAGTATCTCCTTATCTGTAATGAATTTTAATTAATAAATGCTGATTCAATTAACCCTTTCTCAGGCCAGTCTGAAGTCCCCATGGGTGATTAGACTGCTGTGATAGGTTAAACACCTGTTGGGAGTGATATAAACTAGTAGAKAAATTTCCCATGTACTGTATATTGAAAATAAAAAGAAAAATCTGTTTAATTAGTCACATCTGACTCATAAATGTCACTTTGTTGCATCTCAAGGGAACTACAGAGGAGCACATGAAGAAGGCTTGGCTCATGCTGGCTTTACAGCAGATCATAAACCTCATTTTAACTTTCTTTCCATGATACTTACATTATAGATTGTGGGGGGAGTCTGTTTTATTTTAATAATTTTTCATTTTTCAAAGTATTACATTTTTAAATTCTTTGCTGGAAATTAAAATGAAAATCAGAATAATACTCCCCCTAGTAGCTGCTAAAATGTAATATCAAGGGAGTTCTTGAAAAGTAATGCTGTGCTTAATAACCTTAATGAAAATATATTTCTTCAGTTTACTTCACTAGTTTTCCCCCTTTTTAAATTTTGACCTCCAACAGTTGGGAATATAAACCCAAGTATTTTCCAAAAAGTGATTCAACATTAGTCAGGTGCCTGTGAGAAATGTGCTGTTTGGCTTAATTCGCCTTTTACGTATAAACTTTCCCCAACTGGGGCAATTGTCTCCTAAGCAGAAAAATGCAGAAACTGTAAGGCTGGTGCAAAGTTCCTTGCTCATGCATACATGAGAGTTAGGCTTTCAGCTGTTTAGCGGTTCAGCAGAAATTGCAGATTTTAGTGGACAGTGCAAACTCCTGTGACTTAATTTTGTGAGGTTGGGTTACGGTCTAATTTCATTTTTTAAAAAAATATGTAACTGCGTTAAAAGAATATTTAGAATATTCTTTTACAAAAGAATACAGAAAAAAAATAGCAGTATCCTGACTGATGCAAAGTTTTTATTTAAATTGTGGTTTTTCATAGAATGTAAGCTGACTAAAATATTTTGCAGGTGTATTTCTTTATAGCTGTTTATTAATTTTTTTGCACAACCTCCTACTCCCCCTTTGAGAGATAGGAATAAGCACAGAGAGAAAATGGAAGAGACAAACTTTCTGCTGTAAATTCTTACTCACTTGCCTTGGTCTTCCTTTTGTATACTTCTTATTTCAGTGTTRTCATCTACAATACACCAGCTAAGCCTGTTGGATTGAGTTGTTTACATTAGTATTGCTGAATTTGTCAATAATGATAAAACTGAGAGATTTTCTGTAATATGTTTTGTGGAAAARTTTTTGACAATGTTCTAACTGCTGTTTTGGAAAACATTTTTCTAATCATGAAGCCTGAAACAGTCTTCCACTTATTAGCTTTTGAATAAGGGACATTGAAATTGGTGATTTTCATTGAAATATATAGCACACRTAGCATTAGACTAGGACATAACATCATGGCAAGGCATTTTATTTAAAAAAATAAAATATATGGGAAAATAGCTAAAAAAGAAAAAAAAAGTACAAATTAATTCTGCTCTCACTTAATTACATTTTATGTTATTTAAACACAGTTTGGGGTTCATTTTAACTTCACAGACTGGTACAATTGCAGGTATGGTTTTTTTGGGGGGAAAAGGAAATGTATAGCAATTTTACTTGTAAATTAAAAATGTTTTAGCTCTGATTTTATGGATGAATAACAAAGGTTTCTTTATGACACTGTGGTTGTACTTTCCTTCTTTATCTWTTTGAAGTTTGAAAATACAAAAAAAAAGTCACAGACAGTTCTAAGAGTAATGAATCACATTCACCCAATTATTGCATTTTTTTARCTAATGGGCACACAGGATATTAGAAATTTATTTTTGTTTGAATTTTCTTACGTGATGCCAAATGCTCTTAGTAAGTAAGGTATGAGCTAAATATCAGCTCATACCCCTTCTTGTTTGTGCTTTCTGGATTTGAGCACTTTGTCTATATATATTTGTCTCATTATGTCTTACCACACAGATAGAGATTTTTATGCAGCTGAAGGAGTATCCTTAATTATTATCAACATGTGTCAAAATAATACTATACCTGTGAGGGCCCAGGTTTGGAAAAACTAAATAGTAGATGAATGCTTGGTCTTTTTAATGCCTTAATCTACCTGGACACTTGGGTTCCTAAAAAGCAGGAAGACAAATGTCTCAGCTCATTGCTGAGTGCAATGGGAACTCAGCTACATAATAAAAACACGGTCTSCTTTATGAGGAATCTCATGTCTAAACAAAGGAGAGGGGAAAAATGCATAGCCAGAGAAAGAAGGGAGGTATGCTTCTCACAGAACCCGTGACAGTGCTACAAGTACAGGATGCCCCCTTCCCAGTCYTTTTGCAGAATCACAAATTGGGTAAGGTTGGAAGGGACCACTGGACGCCATTTAGCCCAAACTCCCCTGTTCAGGCAGTATCCCCTGGAATATCTTACTCAGGATTGTGTCCAGAGGGGCTTTGAATATCYCCAGAGGAGGAGACTCCACAACCTTTCTRGGCAGCCCTACTGACTACAAAAGGCTTTTTACAGCCTGGTTTGTAGAGTATTTGTGGGAAGGAGATGCCCTRAAAGGACAGAGAAGTAACAGAAAAGAGAGTTTAATTGTAAAAGGCCTAGTTGTACTGAAGGAAAATAATTTTTGATGAAGTATAGACTTTGTCATATTCTACAAAGAGAACAAACACAATGAGTTGTTCAAAGATTTCCTGTGGATGGTAAGAATTGCAACAAATTTAGCTCCMTATTTTTTCTTAGGGCACAATAGTGTTTTAAATTAATAACATTTATGTACTAAAGAAYGAATGGGACATAAGAAAAATAAAAATAGGAATTTAAAATTTTCTTCATGAGGTATGAAGAAAATAAGGAATTTTCTTCCGTAAGCTACTGCAGAATATTGGGATGTGTMATTTTAACATAATTTGCTCCATTATTTCTCACATTTGCTCCTGCCCTGCTTAATCATATCTGTTCATGATAGATCTGTTCATACGCCTTCCTTTGTGATGAGTCATGGCAAGACTGGCACCAAATGTCCTGTATTCTTTGTTCTGTGGAGCTGTTGTAACATGAGCTGGATTTTTGCATCATTATTATCTTACTTCACAGCATGAAATAAATGGCACARAGTAATGGGCTTAGCCAGTGAGTAGTATTTCTGCAAAAATAATAGATACTGGAGGAAGTAAAACTATTTCTTTTCCAACAGAGTTGTTGTTATCAGACAACTGGAACTACCACAAGTTGGGTTGTGTTTGTTGCCAACTCATCTTTACCACCTGAAGCAAGTATGTTTATCATGTAATCCTCCTTCCAGGGTTTCAGCTGTCTGTGATCCAAATTCTGGTTTGGACACAGTACAGCTGTCTAACTCTAGCTTAGACTTCTGATAAGACAGAGATGAGAAAAAGCAGAAAGGAAGTGTACAAGCTAGAGCAGTGCAAAATAACAGAAGCAAAATCACAGGTAAAGATGAGACAGTTTAGATAGTAATAGCAARTATTTAAATTACATTAATAGTAGCTCAAATATTCAAAATAAATTAAAAAAAACAAAACAAAATCCAACTCTGGACTGGAAACTGTTAAAAATTCTAMGAGAGTCAGAAGAAGAGCATCTTACCCACAAAATGGATCAATCTGTTTGAACCATTGTCTTCCTCACCAAAAAGGACTGCAGTATCTCATCATAAGGGTTAGAGGATGGGATCAACACTTAGCCTAATATCTTGTTTGTCCTTCCTGTCTCACTTGTGTATCAGTTAGCAAATAAGTGTATTATATTCTTACCTGGTAAATAAACTCATTCTGGCATCTGTGTTGGYACAATTGATTGAAAAGATGTGACCRAGGAAGAGAAGGTGACAGAAGGATAAAACCTGTGCTTTTGTTGGTGTGATTCTTAGTGGTGGCTTATGGTGGCTGATAAGGCTATAGATATTTTCTTGTATTTTTGAATATTTCTTGATTTATGCATTACAATTCATAATCTTAAATAATCACTCAGTCTCAGTACTGTGATGTAATGTGGCTGTAGCCCTACCCAGTTTACTGTGAAAATGCAACTTTTTTTTCTTTTTTTTTCTAATATTAGTGGTTTGTGTGCACAGGTTTTAGTATTCTTCTGTGTACCAGAAAAAAAAAAACCAAACAAATTCTACTTTATCAATGTAACACTTGTATTATTGCTGGTGTGATTTGGTAGCCTTTAAGGGACGAAATGGTGAACTCTGACACGCAGAGATAGGATGTGCTCTATAACTTGAAACTTGGAATTTATTGGTTTATAAATGGCATACATTCCACTAATGTGTTACAAGCATATATTTCAGCAGCATAAATACTTAATTCTGTACGGCTATAGTAGTATTGTTTCATTATGAAACATTCCTTGATGTGTTGCTCTTTTGTGGTCCATACTGTCTCCTTTCATGTCTTATTTCACTGAAGTTGTAATGAGTGTGTGATAAATTAGGTATAAATAAAACAGGAGAGTTGCAATTGATGAGGAAAAAAAGACAACCTGGTCTGGTGTTACTGCAAGTCACTTACAGCARCTATCAGAATGCTGCTTTCTAGGGGGTAAAACCTGTCATTTTCCTAAGCAGCCATGGAGAATACAAAACTTGGTTTGATGCATTGCTTTMTTTTTGCTCCTTGCAAACAAAAGATGTTGCTAAAATTCTCCATAGGCAACAGAAATCATGGCAGCATAAACATTCACTCTCTTTAAAGAGTGTAAAAAGTTCATATCCCTTAGCTGAGGGAGCACATTATAAACCAAATTGAACTGTGCTTGATTTGACACCACCTGAAACTGATGCAAGACTGCAGTAGAACTGCCTAGGCAGCAGAGAAATAATCTGTGAGTGTGTTTTTTAACTCTTTCTGCATTGTATTTTTATTTTGTCTGGTCAATTTTGTTAACATCATTAGGAAGTCCTGGAGATTTAGGGCCTGCAACTAAAACTCTGTCTACCTAAAGCATATCTATGACAAATGATGGAAATTAGGAAAGAAAAGTAAAATAGGCATTCAACTAGAGACCAGAAATTTTCTTCAGTATTTTATATCATCAGCCATAGAACCAAAACAGTTTACCCCTGGATATCTTTACACCATAAACATCTTACAATTAGATCTATGCAGCTAGACAGATAACTGTGCAGTGACCAACACAGATGCAGTAGGTAGGTAGTGTTAGGATATCACTGCAGCAAACAAGCTCCACATTTGTTTGACTTGATAGAGATTTTGAAAAATGAGTAAAGCTCAAAGTTCTAATGTATTAAGTATTTAATTGCTTTTCATGTTATTTTGTATTTTTGGGTCCAGACTGATAGTAAAATTCCTAGGAATTTGTTGAAACTTACAGAAATAAATAAAATAAATAAATGTCATTGTTTCAAAGGAAAATGTAGTCTTGTGTGTGAGATGAGTATTAGAGTAAAAATTCACTCATGACAGGGTGACTTTATTCTTTCTTTTGGAAAAAATCTATTAAGACACCAAACTAATCTCTGACCCTGCTACTAACATTGCACTGCTTATAGAGAATGGTTTTGTTTATTTCATTCTATTTTCTTTACTTTTCTGCCATGCTTCTATTTCTCCTGACTTTGTGAATATGTAAGAGGAAAGTGAAATAYGCTTTCTGGCACTTCCTGCTCCACCTTTTCAACCCTTTTCTCATTACAGCTATGCTGTGTAAACACATTGGATGTCTTTATTAATACTTGCTAGTCCCTTACGCTCTGTGGTTTTTAAATACCTACAAGTGATACATGAGTTTAAGAGGGTGTAAGTATTTCTCTAGCCTATTATATTAAGACCAATTTTCTTCCTTTCTGAAAATGTCAAAAGTTAGATAGTCACTAGGTTCACAGGAAAGCAAGCATCTCTTGCATAGTGCATAACTCTGCATGGCAGAACAGCTAGTAAACTTTGAAAAGTGAATTTAGAGACCAGATGATTAATCTTGCAACTTTTGATTGATGTGCCATATACAATGCATCAATGAAATGTGCTTCCCTAGTACAGTCTGTTATACCTGGCGTACTCTGACATTTCCTTCAAGAACATGGATGCTYATTTAAAAAGTATTGATGGAAATAGAATTGCAGCTTTCAGGTTTAGATTGGTGATGGGTGAGACTCAGAAGGTTTGGAATTTYGTTTTGATTGAGATGAGCATCTAAATGTTCACAGGCTTAGCTGAAGCTTATTAGGACTACGCAAGCTCCTTGACTCTGGAAAATTGGGGCAGAAATCTGGAAAGAGGATTTCTTGTCAGATTTTTTTAGCAGTTTCAGTCTTAGAAGAAAATGCCATGAGAACAGCTTTTCACAATATTTTGGCACCTCTTTTTCCAGCCCCAGACATAACATGGCACTGAAAGAAGACAGACAAGTATAACCCTTGCCTGAACTAAAAAAGAAAATTCTTTAACTTTAAGAAATGAGACAAATTTTTGCCAGTCTTTGAGAATATTTTTTTTACCTCTTTTGAAYTCATTTTCCTCTTTTTAGCCAGGCTCTGGAGAGAGAAGAGGCACACCTATTAGCCATTTAATTAAGTAAAAGGCATTCATTGCTTTAGTCCTTGAGTAAACTCATATTTTAATATGATGAACAGCTACAGCTTTATCCTGCAGTTATTTCTTTAACAGCATGTGACAGTGTCAGTGGGACAGACGTGTTTTTCTCAAACAGCTACACCACCATAAACATTTACGCTAAAATGTCAAGAAGACATTTCATTTTCAATATTTTTTAATGTTCCACTCCAATTACTAAGTCAAAAACAGGAAACAATGAATATTTCTCTCAGCTCTTCTTCACCCAGATCTAGTTGCTTTTCAATCAAGTAAAAATAATTAAAAATAAAAACAATGTTTTGAATTTCAGATGATTCTTACAGCATTATTAASTTTCATTAGGTTTTAGGGATGTAGACTGTGCACTTGCCATCACATTGTATTCTAAGAAGAAGGACTTAATTCAAAGCTCCACAAGTCACAGACTTCCGGCAAGTGTCTTCTTGTGGTGTGTGTGATTTCTTTATTTACCTGGACCATCTCATTTCTGGTCTGTAATGTCTCTTGTATGTTCCCAAATGCATCTCTGTAGCATTGATACTAAAATATAATGTAATAACATAGAAGTTATAGAAAATAAAAAAAAATTATTTGAAAGTTGTACTTTGTTCAATAAGGACACAGAGATAAATTAGATAATTGTTTATATTTTTATGTTTATATATTAATTGTTTATATTTTAAAAAAGCCACCAAATTTGAGCTATAGCCTCCATTTCCTTAGAACCTTTAGAAAGAACACTCCCAGTGTAAACCACAAACAGTGAAAAGCAGAGGGGGGAGATAAAAAAAAAATTCTGGTCTGCGATATTCAAACAGAAAAACCTGCTATTTAGTTTAGGAACTTTTTAAAAATCTTATTTAGCATCTAAGTAATGGCTTCAGTTATTACAATTTGACATGCAAGTAGTATTGATTRCACTGCCATGTGAATGGACTAAAAAAAAATCCCAATATTTTACATTAGGTTACCTATTTTGCATTTAATTTTATGAACCATGCAGTACTAATTGTTGTCAAATATTAAGGTTATTAATGAAGATAATATKATGCCGGTTATCTAGAATATTGTGTGTTAAATTCATGTCCACTCCATAATAGCAGATGTTATGTCAYTGTCTAGGAAAGAATATATGCAACACGGTGTGACATCTGCATCTTAGAAGAGCTCATATTGACATTTGTAAAAAGACAGATATGTTCCTTTAGTGAGTAAGGATCTACTTGCCTGTGAAAAAATACTAATTTTTTGCAACAAAGGAACCCACTAMAAAGGATTTACTTGATTATACAAGTAAAGGAACCCAGTGTTTCCAAACACACAAAACWTTGTCAGAAGAGCTAATTTGTTTTGATAAAACTGGGATTTTGAAGTAGTTTTCTTTCACTGAAATAAATTCTTCATCAGTRTGAGTGTATATTTTGTATGTTGAAAATCTGGGGTTAAAGGCTTTTCCTTTKGATTGAGGAAGAGCTCCTGCCATGCTGTATAATCATATAGTGTGTAATCAAAAGTACGGGGTTTGCTTTCTATATAGATCCTATTATTATCTATGTATTTAGTTAWACATTTCCTCTTTATTTACTGAAGSAGAGAAGAAGCTATGTACATTCTCTGACTATTTAACTAAATGAACATAACCTTTCTTTGGTCATACTTTGGTGAGGACAATAAGTTTTAAAAAAAGAAGAAGATATTAAGTGACTCTGTATGAGACACTGAGAAGAAATTCAGATTCTTCAGACAATCAGAAAATTCTTCATTCTAATTCATCAGAAAATCCTTYATTATATTTTATGATCAGGAAATTAAAAATCCATATGTATTTATTTTTTTCTTTTTTCCCCCCTATTTCATGACTGATTTTAGAAATCAGAAATATATGTGGAATAAAACCACAATGACTATTGTAGAAAAGAAAGACAACTATGGCTACAGGTTTACAAAGTAGACAGATTCTATACTTACGGTAGTGATGTGGAAGCAGGCATTTTTCTCACCAAGTGAAAATTAAGAACTTAATGGAAATGTTGTGGGTTTTTTAAATCACTAAGAAAAAGTATACATGGTAACTCTTTTATTAGTTAAAATAGGAATGGTCATTAATTGTTCCTTCAGTTAATCTTAACCATTCCCTAAAAATCTTACAAATACTTCAGAAGTAATTTTCAGTGAGYAAAACTGTTTTAATTGTAACATACCACTTAAAATTTGATTCATACTTTAAGAGGAATAATTAAGTGATATGTTGTCAAGTTTTAATAAAAATTAATTAAATCACAACAGAAAGGGGTGGAGGTGGAAGGAAAAGGAAAAAAAATGCAGCTTCCACACTAAGGTTAAGCTATCTTGCACTTATTTTAGCAAGACTCACAGATCCTCACAAAGACAGTTTTTAGAGTAATTTCTCAAGAGATAACATAATGAGATCAGCCCAAAAGTTAATTGCCACATAAAAGAGAAAGGAGCAAAAACCCAAGAAAAATATGTCCAGTGAAGTAATTGGATTAAAAAATATTAGCATCATTAGTTCTCAATTGTTTGCTTCTTAAACATGCTAATACAACTAAAGAATCCATCTAATTTGATTGCTGGGCAAAATCTGAACACACTGCTAGTGCCTTTCATGCACACACCAGAATTTTTTGGGAAGATCAGATAGAATTGATCAAACAAGATGTTGGAAATTCAAACCCATAGAAAACATAGAACACTTGCATATGATTTTCAGGATAAGTAAGGGAAAAAAATAGGAAAAAGGTTTGGAGAAAATTGCTATTACTTTTACTCATGATTGCCTAAATTACATAATATATGAGAAAARAACATTGTAATTGAAGATTATTGTGGCTTCTTTCTGTCTCTAAACGGTATTATTCTGAATTGTCTGATTTCAAACTATAATTTCCCTCATCTCAAAATTTTGGTTAACCTACTTTGGTATTCCAGAAGAAGGATGGAAGAAAGAACTTATTTTCATGCTTTATTTTTTTTTAAATTTCATTCATTGTGATTTTTCCYTTAATATTTAATTAGTATTTCCCTTGGTTCAGCTTGGGTTCATTCAATTTTTCCTGTCTTTAGACATTTCTGAAAAGATTCTGACTCTGTCTTCCCCAAAGAGGTAGATGAATACAGTGATTAATGACCATGGAGCAAAAGTAAYTGTTAAAAAACATAGAATAGAAATATTAGAATAAAGCAGCAAATGCAGTCAGCTGACAATATAGTGTGAATTAGGGTGAAATTACTAATACTTTAGGAATAGCAAATGTTAATGGATTATGACTTTCAATTGTTAAGTCTAACTTGGATGAGACAAGAGGACGGGAAAGGAAACATGTAATGCCTAAAATAAAATAATATGAAAATACAAGCCATCATGAAGTTTGTGAAAAAGGCAGTGAGAATTCTCCAATTTCTARGCCTCCATATTGTTTATAAAACTTTACCAGTCATACCAGACATAACTGTCAAACCCCCCCCCCAAAAAAAACAAAAAAACCCACCAAAAACCAAAAAACCCCCACAAAAACAAACAAGAACCCAAAACAAACAAACGAACAAACAAACAAAAACCCAATGAGAAAGAAGTAATGCAAAGTATCCTGGTTTTCCTTCAGTCTTGAAAAAAAAAGTTGCTTAAAATGCCTGCTGGATATGTTAAATTAGTCAAGTGGTTTCCATTGACCAGAAATTATCTAACAGAAACYTATAATCCTTTAGTTCATTTTCTCTTTGCTAATAGTCTCATAGTGATGGGTTTCAATAATCTCTTAATGGTGTGTATGTAATGCTTAAATAGCAATATTAAGAATATTCAAAAACAGTATTGCACATTTGATGATGACACGTAGCCCTTCATTTTAATCAAAACTTGAGTACTCTGAGAAATTTTGGAAGGAAATATATTGTTGATAACTGTGAATCAAAGTATGTTGTAGATGAGAGTGTGGACCTGAAAATCAAGATAATAATAGGGTGGAATTTTGTTGTGGAAAACTCAGAGAACAAATTTAAAAACTTAWTATTATTATTATCWATATTATTGTAGTAGTAGTAATAAAATAGTAATAATATTTTTTTAAAATATGGAAATTAAATTGGAGTGACATATTTTTTCTATCATGTCCGCATGCTCAAATAATATTTCCTAGACTTCCACTTCAGTCATAACTTGAGCATCATGCAGAAGTTTCAACATGCTGATACTATTCCCTCAACAACAAATTATTTGAAATTTTCATAAGAAATTTCWGAAGAAGTGGACTGGATGGAGAACCGTCTTTTCCCAGGATGCAGGAACAGGCTGAAGATAAGTAGAACAGTGCACCTGGGAGACTGATGTTGATGGAATGAGATAATCTAGGGCTACTAATAATTTAGGTTACAGGAGATTCTTCTTGCAGATTTGCTTTGCATCTACATCCCAGATATAAAGCTCTGGAACCGAGGTACTAGAGCAAACTGAGAAGCCATCAAAACCAGATCCCATGCAGAGGGATTGATAAGGCCTCCAGGCTTCTGCATATGTACAGAGCTCTGTTACTTCTAGAAATTGGTTTGAATTTCACTGTCAGCAAGCAGGCAATACAGGCCTGCAGTTGTAAATTTTAACAAGTGACTTCTAATGAAATCCCTTTCTCTCCCYCTCTGCATTATCCAATTAAGCAGTGCACAAACACACTGCGAGCACCTACACTAGATACATAAACCTAGATTATACTACCAATATTTACAATGAGCCAGTTCATGCAGCAAGACAACAGTCTGCATAATCCAAGTACATTATTCAAAACACTAAGGGCATAATTCAGTATTAATGAGACTAATATTTTGTGTACAACATTTATTTTTTTGTTAATGRAATACAATTAGCTGAGCCTTTGGAACACAAAACTTACTGAGTTCTTGGCGGGCAGACCATGATTGAAAGAAAATGAGATCCASGGTCACCAAAATTGTATGAATCAGAGAACAATAGTATTTCATTGCAGTTATCAACATGTGAGAATGACCTGACTATCAGCAGTATAGTAAAATCATCAAAAATCATCAAAAGTTCAGATATAAAAAACAATAGAAGTCTTTATAAACATTTCATAGCACTTTTATTATGATCGGAAATATGTAGGTGTTTAAATATAAGTAAGTTTTGACATTGTATGGCTACTGCTTAAGAATAGCTTTAGAAACCTTAGATTTTCTGGGCTGATGCACAGAAGATTGAGTGTGCCACATGTGTTAAAGATTACTCCCTGTGACAGGGTCAGAGATAAAATCATCATGTGCAATGAATAYACTCAAATGTCCATAAAAAATCTTGCTAAACCTACAGTTCCATCATTTTTTTTCCAAAAAAAGAGAATATATGGTCCTTGAAAGAAAGGCAAGGAAACAAATATATTGTGACAAACAAAACTTAAACTCTCTACTGCCATAAATGACATAAAAAAAATTTCCTATAGATACATCAGCAACACAAAGAGGGCTAAGGAAAACCTCCATCCTTTATTGGATGCAGGGGGAAACAATAGTGACAAAAAATGAGGAAAAGGTAGAAGTACAAGGTTAATGTCTTCTTTACCCCAGTCTTTAATAGCAAGAGCAGTTGTTCTCCAGGTACCCAGACCCCTAAGCTGGAAGACAGGGACAGAGAGCAGAATGAAGCCCCCATAWTCCAAAGGAAAATGGTCAACAACCTGCTACAGTACTTGGACTCAAGTCTTTGATACTGGGTGGGATCCACCCAAGGAGGACTGAGAGAGAGATGGTGGAAGTTCTCACCAAGCCCCTTTCAATCATTTACCAACAGTTCTGGCTAACGAGGCAGGGTCCAGATGGCTGAAAGTTATTGTGATGCCCACTTACTAGAAAGGCTGGAAGGGGTCCAGGGAAATAAAGGCCTCTCAGGCTGACCTCAGTGCTGGGGAAGATTATAGAACAGACTATCTTGAGTGACATCACACAATGTGTAGGACAACCATGGAATCAGGTCCAGTCAACATATGTCTAGGAAAGGCAGGTCCTGCTGGACTGAACTGATCTTCTATGATGGCATATGCTGCTTGGTGGGTGAGAGAAAGGCTGTCTTTATGGACTTTAAAAAATCTCTGATACCATTTCCCACAGCATTCTCCTGGAGAAAATGACTGCTTGTGGCTTGGACAGGTGCACTCTTCACTAGGTAAAGAACTGGATAGATTTCCAGGTCCAGAGAGTGCTGGTGAATGGAGTTAAATCCAGCTGGCAACCAGTCTCCAGGACTCAGGATTGGTGCCAGTCCTGTTCAATATCTTTATCAATTATCTGGATGAGGGGATTGAATGCACTGTCCATCAATTTACAGAGGAAACCAAGTTGGACAGATCTGTTGATTTGCTTGTGGGTAGGAGGGTCAGAGGGATCTGTTATGGGTTAATGGGCTGAGGTAATGGTATGAGGTTGGAAAAGGTCATRTTCCTAGTCCTGCATTTGTGTCACRACAACTCCATGGCAGGCTACAAGCTGAAAGCTGAGTGGTTAGCAAGATACCTGGCAGAAAAGGACTTCCCTCTCTATACTTAGAGAGATCTGAGACTTTTGGTAGACAGACAACTGAATATCATATGCCCAGGTGGCCAACAAGGCAAGTGGCATCCTGGTTCATATCAGAAATAATTTRGCCCACAGGACTAGGATAGTGATCATCACCCTGTRCTGGTGAGGCCRTACCTCAAATCCTGCATTAAGTTTMGGGCAYCTCATTGCAAGGAAGACACTGAGGCATTGAATGGTGTCCAAATAAGGCMAACAGAACTAATCCTGAAATATTAATGGTTTGAGAGAAAGATTGATTTCAGCTTTCACTAAGGCTGTATAGACCATGTTTATCATTATGGTTTAGAAACATAATTTTTTATTTGTCTCTAAACTTAAGTAGRCTTGTTACATCTGTGGACTTATCTAATTTTACCCTCATCCTACCAACAAAATCGACTTTTTTTCAACTTGGTTTCTAGTGACTTTAAATTATGTCTTTACCACCTTACAACTCAGTTAGTGGAATTTGCGACATTGCACCTGAATGTGAGGAATTAATCAGAACGCAGCTGTTCATATAGAAAATAAAATGGTAAGGACAGAAAAATAYCAAAGGRAAAAAAAAMCCAAAAAACCACCAGATGAAAAAGCCAATAAACAAAACCAAACAAATAAAARAAGACCACAAAAAACCACACACAAAAAAATCAAAATCATCACTGACAAAAGAATACCTGAAAATAATAAAAAATATRTATTATTTCTCAGAGCACATATTTTCCCTTAACTAGAAATGGGTTTGCAACCCAAATCTATTTGCAACAGATGAAAATGGATGTAAAATAAAGTTCCTATGCTGACATAGAAGATAACACATCTTTGAGTTATGTAATCCATACATACATAATCCATACTTTGAGTGATGTAATCCATCATCTATTTTATCCACCCAGTGGAACCAAATTCTTTTTACAACATTTGTTCAAAGTATGTATGAGCATAGCATAGCACAGTATATTTAATCGTCATGATTTAATGGTATCTCATATTGTACACCTYTATATGCATTTTTATGTATARGAGTTGTATAGGTTAATGAAAAGTWTTTTGTTTACCAAAAGAATAATTCAAGTTTATCTCAGAGCCCTTAAGATTTTGGGTTAGTTATGTATTCTTTCATTCCTTGTATATATATTGTGTACGATTTGTAAGAAAACCTTGGGTSTTATATTGATTTTATTCAAGGGTTATGGTTCATCCAACTTCAAAGTTGTTATCTTGGGTCTCTAAAATTTCTGAAATGTTGTACCGAGTTTTAGAATAAAGTGCATCATAATCCCAGATCAGACAGTCTCATGTGTACTGCTCTGCAAGAAAATTAAATGATAGCAGAATGGTGGTAATTTAACCAACTCTCTGAATAAACATATCTTAAAGTAATAATGACTTAAAACWGTTAAATAAAAAAGCAATTTTTGTTCTTGCTTTGTTCAATTTTTATCATTCCTGCTTTTTGCTTTTGCGCTGAAATGAAACCTCTTCTAAACTTCAACAGTTTATTTTCAKGTTTAAACAGATGGCTGATAAAAGCTTATGCAACTCCAACATCTCACCTAACCATTAATCTTCATTTCAGAGCAAGTGCTGAACCATTAGTTGACGCAATTCTCTGGGGACTTTTTGAAAGAAAATCCCAGATACCTCCTCTCCTTTAATTTATAAAGTTAACCTTTAYTTTACCCTACTGCAGCTTTACTTTTTAAAACAAAATAGATAAAGAAGAACAATGAAAATATTTTTTTTTTCACAATTAATGAATTTCTTTCTCTACAAAAAATRGAAGAGACACTTCACAGTTCATGTTTCTGTGGCCTAAGCTCAAAGCTCACTAACTAACAGATCACTAATAATGACCTTTTTATTCAATCTCTTGTTATGTACAATGTCTTAAAATGTTGGTGTACTCCACAGAAATCTGAAACCTGTTTAGCATCATGGATTAACGACTCACAGAAGACTGACAGATCTTGTACCAACCACGCAGGGATATATCTGTAAGAAGAAGGAAACAATAGCTATAGTGAAAGAYTTTTTGTACTTGGATAATTCAGAAATTCAAAGTCTGGTTTTGAGATTACTGAATGTTAAGGTAAGAGAAGTGGATCTTCCGGAAGCTCAGGATTCAGCTCATGGCTAAAACAGACTTCTGGCTTTCATTAAAAAGTAAACATCACACTCAGACCACAGAGGTACCCAAGATTCAGTTCTTGGTCCCATTTGTAGTGTTCTCAAAGAACAATAGGTCTACTACTTTTTTTATAGGCTTCCCAAAATTTCCTCTTCAGATATTTTGCCACAGCCTGTGTGCATCATAGAAAAAAATAGTCTAGSTGTCTCTTAATAATAGAATCCATAGACATAATATTAAAGAAATCAAAAAGTTCTACTAAATTTGATCTGACTGAGGCCTAGAATGAGAAAATGTAACCCCAAAATCATGTATTGCCAATTTTTTATTTCTTCTTCTTGTTGTCTAGAATAGTTTCTGTAGATATCCCTTCACTTTGGAGAGTGAAAAAAGACACTGATGAACATGGAATACTCTCTTTGATAGTGGGTCTTCCAAAACTGGGAGAAACCAATCAAATCTTTGGAGTATCTA
>QVAJ01000090.1:2334770-2354401 GCA_003546035.1 Mixornis gularis
AAAAAGGTAAAAATTAATCTAGTCTATTCTTTATTGAAAAATATTTTTTAAATATTAATGAAACATGAAGCTTGTTTAGTGGTATTCTAAAGCCTTATCAACTCATAGAATCAGAATACAACAAGAAAAAAAAAATACTTGCACTTACAGTCTGTTGGTAAGTTGTGGTTTTTTTCTTATTTTATTGTTTTTGCCAGTCATATACATTATTGTAGACTCATTTCATCTTGCTGACATACRCAACAGTAAGGAAAACAAAATTAAATAGAATTGGCAGTTAGCTGTATAAAACTTGAAACAGGGCAGCTTGATGATCTTCAGATAACATTTTTGTTAGCAAAACAACTAAACAACTAYAATGACTGACTTGAGCCACTGTGTAGTTTGGAAAATCTAAAGTATTAACATACTATAATTTGCAAAAAAAAAAAAGAAAAAAATTGTTACTAAAGTTAAATATTGATGCTCTACGTAAAATTCAATGTGAAAATTTCGCCATTAAAAGGTATGTGTAGGTTCATGGAGGTGTGGTGCTAAGAAAGAAATAAAGTTTGTTTCTTATTAGATACTGCTCAGAAAGCACTGTTGTTTTAATAGACCCCTCTGATCCCCATTTATTGATATATGCCCCATCCATTACTTGAATTGGGAGTGATATGTATCTCACAGTCTGCAGGTTTAAATGCAGTACATTTTCAAAATAGCTGCATTAGGACAAATCAACTCTCAAAAATGAGTAAATTAATCCCCCCTGTTTTGTTAATGTTTTAATATCTGATGTAGAGCTTAGCTATAACATATTAAATGACTGCTTGTCTAAAAATCTTCTTGTATTGTTCTACATTATAAAACTGTCATTTAAGAGGAACACATTTGGTTTTAAACAGACTTTTCCCTCCCTTTTTAAATGAAATGTGAAAAAAWATCAGTGAGTAGACTGAGTAAAGATTAATACTGTGCATTTTGATAACCTAATTATTGTTTGTTTCATTACGCAAGTTTCTTGCAAACTTGTTCTTATACTTGTAAACTTTCAAAGGGACCCAAACTAGCATTTCCTGAAGTGAGATGGATGTCAGACATTGCTGCAAAACTACAGAGGCATTTAAAAGATCAGCCACTATGTGGATAAGAGTAAGTAGGTCCTCTCTGTTTGTGAGGCTGATGAGTAAAAAATGAATTAATCTGCTTCTCTGAATGGCTATCCTTTAGCAGAATCTAATTAGTGTACATGGCCAGTTAAATCAGCRATGGGTAATTTTATCAGCTTCTATATTGTTATTCATGAGAATCAAAAACAAAACTGGGGAACCAACTTTGTGCTGGCTATTTTGTCAAGTASGATGTTACACAACCAGCATTATGTACATATATATGTGTATGTATGAAAATATGTTTATATCCCAGAAGAAAGTTTTCTGTAGCAGTATATTATCCTTTCTTTTGCTCTTTTTAGCAGAACAAGCTTCTGATTTTGTTTTGAGGTAATTATTACCTAAAAACCAATATAAACAAAAGGTTTCTAGGTRTGGCTTTTATGACCAATATCTGGAGGTACAGCCAATGCCAGTAAATAAGTGCAAACCCTCAGTAAATATATAGAAAATAGATATTTTTTTCCCAATCCATAGTAATAAATACTTTTGTAATTACTAAATTTGTTCTTCATCTTCTTCCAGAATTACATGTAGATTGTTGGGGGTATTTTCTGGCCTAGTATAGCAAATTTTGTCTGTCTTTTCCACAGAAAGACCTTATCCTTCATCTATGCTTAGTTACAGGTAAAGTGCAATTCAGCCTTATAAAAAACCCAACATAATAAGTACCATATCAGGAGTGTGCATCTAATAGAGTAGTTTTCTATTTTTCAAATTCTAACTCCCTTAGACCTTAGCTGATAGATTCTATTCTMTGTACTTATTCACAATACTATTAACATTGAATGAAAATATGGAAGAGGATGGAAAACTCATGTACCCATTTATTTAAGGAGCCTTTCTTTCCTGCTCACTTGTCTGCATATACATTTACTAATTCATCTAAATGTCATTGCTTTGGAAGACAAATTTTTTTGCCTACATTGTACTGTATAATTTCCTAATTCTGTTTCCTCTAAGGATGAGCATATTTGTCATGAAAGACATATGAACCTGAGTGTAAAGCACAGTCAATAAATCTGATAAAAACTGAAGATTGATTGTCTTAGACTGATATTCCATATCTTCTTGTCTTGAAATTTACATGTGAAAAATATTTTCTAATGTATATAATTTCTATATTTATGTATCTCTATATATTGCGAATATTAATATATAATATATATCCATGTATAAATTGTGTGTCTACAACAGGACTACAGTAATTTGTGCCACTTCTACATGGGACCAGAACTTCCAAATTATTTTTCCCCTGTTGCATTACATCAGYACTGGTGTGATCAATGAATATAAGTTGATAAGGTATCATTGGTTAGACAGTGGTTGAAAATTGCCAGAAAAGGTCTTGATGTTTATGGTATGCTTTCCCCACAAAACTCTATCGCCTTAGCATTTCCATGCCATATATCACATACCACAGGCAATGCTGCAAAGACAATTTAATTGAAGAGCTGTAATGAGAACCAGGTATTTGCAATGAAGTATTCTTGGAATCAGGATGTGTCATGATTCACATTTCTGTGTAAATTGGGCTTTGGTAGTGGCTTAATTTTATTGATGTCTTTAATTTGTTTTCTCATTCCAACTTTTTAAAGTATGTAACTCACAGAATCACAGAATGGGAAATTTTGGAAGGAACCACAATGGGCCATCTGATCCAACCTCCCTGCTCAAGCAGTGTCATTTTAAGCACATGGCACAGAATTGCRTCCAGATTAATTCTTGATATCTCCAGGGAAGGACACTCAGCAACCCGTCTAGGTAACTTGTTGCAGTGCATGATCAGCCTAAAAGTAAAGAATTTTTTGTCACGTTCAAGTGGAACTTTCTGGGCATAAGTCTCTGTTGCCTCTTGTCCTACTGCTTGACAACACTGAGAAAAGCCTGGCTCCATCCTCTTGAAACCCTCACTTCAGATACTCACAGACATTGCTATGATCTCCTCTCAGTCTTCCTTTCTTGATGCTAAACAGCCCAGCTATGTCAGTCTATCCTCATAAGAGAGTTGTTCCCATCTCCTATCATCTTCCYAGTCCTCCAGGAGCTTCATGCACTAAGGAGCTCAGAACTGGACACAGTGCTCCAGATGCAGCCTCACCAGGGATGAGTAATGCAGTTACTCTTTTCTGGACGGAATGTGAGGAACATAAATAAAATGGGAAGAACAGCTGAGGGATCTCCTCTTGATGTCTGTCCCTGAATAAGTCAGTCAAATCACCCTACAATCCAGCAGAGTTGCTCAGGGGAGGGTCCTCATAACAGGATGCTGAAAGACTGGTTGGGCATAAGAGTCTTGACTTTCCTGTGACACTGCCAGACAAAGCAAATAGAAGGGTTGAGAAAATCTCCCCACAGTAAGGGTTGGGGAATCTCCTCTATCCAAGTGAAAATCAGCAAACTAGACTTAGAGCAGCAGAGTTTTCATGCAATACATGTGAAACTTTAAAAAAATATGTATGATTAATAAAATTTTGATCATAGTGTCAGGGTCCAAAGAACACCCAATGCCTCTACAATCTCTTTCCCATCCTGTCAGGAATTTTTCCTAATCTACACTTCCAAATGTTCCAAATTTTGAAAAACTTTCTGAATGTTACTCAAAATGAATTAAAARTGCTTACAAAATATTGTGCATTCAATCAGATTAAAAGTTAAGGATGTCTTTTTAACCTTTCATCTGATCCCATAGACAAACAGGGAAATTGTTTCAGAAAATATTTTTCACAAGTCTGAGGGCAGCAGTTTCAAAATTGCTGGCCTTTATCTTAGCTAATGTTTTCAGTTTGCTTGTGGACACTCTCAGCATAAACACCATCACAATTGACAACCTCGATGACTGCCTCAGCAGGACAGCTCAAGAGTTAATGAACATGAAAGCTGAAGTGGTTCGAGTTGAACAGCACAGATCTATCCTGTTGATAGAACACTTCTGCTTTKTCATACTGCTACAGATGGAATTTTTTATTAGGGTTACAGGCATTAGCTTCTTCCTTGGTTTTGTCTTAACCAGAGAAAATTAGCAATTTTAGGAACAGGAAACGAATTTTCTGGCTACTGTTTTTCTGTGGTAAATGATATATTTTTAGTGTCATTGCTAAACCCTGAAATGTTTTTGAATGATAGCCTATGGCACACAGTACGATAGATTTGGATAATAAGACGCTGTGTTAACTTCTTTTATATACYACAAATCTCACATAGTCAGAACGTAAAACGTAGTTATAAAATTTAACATAAAATGAACAAGAACACTTTAGAAAGAAGTAATTTGATGTAGCTTTCCATGTCACAGTAGGTCTGAACATAAGCCTTCTCTGTGCAACCCAGAAGCTTTAAGCAGAAAAGCTTGATGTGTGTGGGGGGAAGCTGAAGGCAAAACATATAGTGCCTGAGGCAATCAGCAGTATCTCTGAATCCTCTTGGATATTTCTGAAAATGCAATAATTCAAAAATGTGTTATGGAGACTTATATGAAGTTAGCTCCAGTTAGAAGTGTAAAAAAGTAGTGTTACCTTACTTCTGCATGAAAGTCAGAATTGTATTTGTCACCCAATGGACACACAAATTACTCAAAGCAATCTCATGCCTCAGATGAAATATCTGGGAAAGAAAAATATTTATCATCTCAGTTACTTYTACACCAGAGGACAGCTCAGAGCACATTACTGACTAAGAAGGACCTTAACATTCCATTTCTTCTCCACTGAGTACTCCAAAAATTAGTCAAGATCTTTAGTGCAACATAAGACTGGTCATTGAAATTGCTTTTACAAATGAACAGGATTCTGAATAACAGAAATTTTGTGCCTTTCTTCCTTCCTTCCTGTCTTGGTTTGGAAAGACAGACATCTGCCAGGGAAAGCTGGACCCTCCCTTGGAATGGAGAATGTAAATGCCCTCCCCCTGAATTATTATAATTTTGAAATTAAGGGGCTTTTAGGCAAAGATATGGGAATAGGAATAACAGTTCTTTACTAGGAATATTTAAAATCAAAACATAGTAGTACAAAAAAAACCCCAAACCAACAAAAAAAGAAAACCCTGACAGAGTCAGAATACAACCTGAAACCCTGTTTGTCAGGGTGTTGGTAGCAGTCCATGTAAGTCCTCCTAGAGTGACAGATCTGGTTCTGTTGGAGTAGAGATGACCCTGTAGAAAGGTGAAGTTTTCCTCTGAAGGTCCAGTGGTGGTGAGATGGGTCTGGTCTTCCTCGTGGAATCCAGTGGAAACAGGTTGTCCTGGTGTTCTGAATCTCAGGTTTTATCCAGGTAGAAATGTTTGGCTCCTCCCCCTGGGTGGACCATCTCACAATGGGATGATGTCATTTTATCAGTCATGCAGTAAGACTCAATGACCTATTAACAGAAGATATCCCTCTGGAGGGAGGATGAGTCATAGAAGAGATAAGAGCTCTGCCCCACTGGGTTTTAGCAGCTGGCCYATTAACAGAGGATACCCACCTCCTCCCCCCTGGAGTTATGAGGAATGGGTCACAAAAGAGATAAAAAAAACACCTCCCCAACCTGCTTCAACTGATGGCAATAGAATACATACTTCTGGTTACATCTTGCGTTGCAACCCAAGACCCACCCTTCCTTCCTTCCTGCCTTCCTGCCTTCCTTCCTTCCTGCCTTCATTCCTGCCTCCCTTCCTCCCTCCCTTCCTCCTCCCTTCTTCCCCTCCTCCCTTCCTCTCTCTGCCCTTTCTCCCTTCAAGAGACAAGGCTACTGCTGCCTCTAACTGCTTCCACCCAGGGCCATTCTGTACAGTTCTTGGAGCCTAGCCCGGTAGCTCCATGCCCTGGAGGAATGCCAACAGACCTGTTAGACCTGATGCTGCTTGTATGAGATGTTTCTGAATTGAGAGAACAYGGTTATGTTCATGGGAAATTACAAATTTGAATTCAAATTATATGGTTTGTTTCTTAGTATTTTACTCATTTAGAACCTAAGCTATATTATAAAGGGAGAGAGAGGGAAAGGGATTAAAAAAATCAGAAAGGAAATAAGAAAGAAAGCAAGAGTGAAAGGAAAAGTGACAGGAAGAAAAGCTCTTATATTCCAAACCAAGTCCTGCTGTAACCAGCTGTATTTTTAGAACAGAATCCTGTTGGTTTCCAGAAATATCTCATTAAGGGCAAACAGTAGAAGGGAAGAACTCAGGGTAAGAAGTAAGGTGTAAGTACTAGAAAATTATAACCCACTGAAATCATTCAGTTTCCACAAACAGAAAGATCTCATTATATTTGTAAATAAGATTTTTATCAGCACTGTAAATGGTTATTCAAAAGAGTTTTCAGAAGTCTGTGAGACATTATAGTGGTACAAAAATTTGTTTATTTTGAGTATGTTGTACAGAGTTTCTTTAATAGAATTCATTATCAAAATAAACAAACATCTAAAACTCGTATTTATAAAACCCCCCCTTTTTGACATTTTGTACTTTTGGGATCTGTCATAACTTTTAAAAACTGTGAAAGTATTTTAAATATGGTGGTGGTGTGTCTTCTCTAGGAATTACAACATGGACCAATCTCCTCTACCTTTCAGCTGAAACCCCAAACAGAACTAAAAGTTTTGCAGTAGAAGAAAGAACACAATTAAGGGGCTGAAGACATAGAATCATAAAAACATAGACAGTTGTGTTTGGAAAGATGTCCAAGATCGTCAAGCCCAACCAATACCATCATCACTAAACATATTCTTTCACAATTCAAAATCACATCACCAGAGTACAGAATTTTTTTTCCAGCAAATCATAATTTTGCCAGAAATAGACATAAATGAATATTGTCTGTATGCAAAATAGATTGATATGTTAAATTACACCAAAAGGTTTTCRGGTCCAAGATTTTTCTTAGATATTTAATACTAAGATTACCATTAAGCAGATAGAAACCCCCTAAGAATTGGGCCTGTCTCTGAAGTCCTCACTGTAATTTTAGAGCTTGTTTCTGCCATTTAAAAAGCCTTTATGGACCTAATAATCTTTGATAGGAAATTATTAGAAGTTGAGCAGTACTGATCAAGAACTTCTATAGTCTTTATAAAAAATATTGAATTATTTTAATGTATTTGTAATATGCATGATTTCCTAAGGTTTGTTCTCTCTTGTTGTACTCATTCCTTCTTAATAAAGAGAAAAAGGCTGAGTTACCATACTTACACAATCTATTCRAATTTGAATTACTAGTAAGCTCTTTGGTCAAATGCAATCCTACAATTGCTCAGAACATCAGAAGGAAATTATGCTATATATTGTTACAGAAATCAAATACAAGAAGCAGCATGAAGTTTGGAAAAACACGCTGAAAAATAGTTTATCACTACTGAAGGGACCACTTTTTGTCAAATTTTACAGCAATAAAGAATTAAAAAAAAATTTGTAAAATAAAATTCGAGTTTTCATGGCAAGACTTAAAGATTTCAGTATTGGTGTTTCATTTTTTCTTTTATGTAATGCCAGAATATCTAATTCTCCTTTTACTATTCCAAGTTAGGTACAGATCTAACTGTAAGGAAGTTTTCTAGAAAAGAGAACAAAAAGTTCATCTTGCAGGACTTCAGGGCAAGTGAAACAATAAAGAACTCAAAACCATCAGGTTCCAGAGTCTTATGGGGAAATATCAAGAAACATTAATAACTGCTGGCARAGTAATTTGCTCTTTACCAYAGTAAAATCTTTTAAGTAGTGACTYKTCCTGAGTAGGTATTTGTACRRTGTTTACACAATAGATCCCTTTCATTATTGGTGTTTGAATAAATTTTTGTAATACAATAAACAAACAAATAATAACAAATGAGGAATGTGCAGGGAGCAAAACAAATACACAGCCCTGTGAAGTTATTTTTAATCCTGTGATAATTTAAATTGCTTTTTAAACAATGCCATAATATTCAGGAAATGTGCAAAAATCAAAAGCTGATGGGATTCTCAAGGGTAAATTGTATGCAAGTATTCTGTTTGCTGTGGGAGAATCTATCAAAGACTATGCAAGCATATTTAAACTTGCAAGGTGAAAAATGACAGTATTCTGTGCAAATGAGCTTTCAGCCCTTAAATTCAGTTTTAACGGTTGGATGTAATTGAACTCTATTTTCTATATTTTAGTTGCACTGCTGATGATCCTCAATGGCCACTTCTGGCATAGATTAGGTTTCCTGTAAAAGATGAGCATCTGAAATTAAGTCAGCAAAATCAAATGCTGTAATTTAGTTTTATCTCATTATTAAAGATATAACAAGGATTATATTGCATGCTATTATTGCTTTATGTCATGTTATAGAACATTATGTTCCATCAGTGTATGGGTAATCTCCATCAGGAAAGCACATAGTAATGGTAATGTACAGCTGGGCAAATGACTAGCTTTGGGAATTTCTTGAAGGCCAAAACTGTATGAAGAAATTTTTTGACAGCTAGAAAAGTACAACAGAAATGTTCAAGTGTTTATAACAGCAAAAATTTTTCATCATTTTCCTTTTTTTAAAAAAAGGGGAACAGAAGAGAATTTTCACTGACTCAAACCTTGGCCTTGTTTTTATTCTAGAAAAATTATTTTATGGAGGCTTGGAATGCAAAACTGATGAAATATTTTATCTGATTCATCAGTAGGGTCCTTCTCCTACACTTTTTGAAATGTCCTCTTACCACCACCTTGCCATACCAAAATACTATTAAATCACTGAAGGAAACCACACATACAGGGCAAAACGAAATATGGAAGAGAAAGGAAAAGGGAAATTTAAGGTAAAATGAATAAAAATAAAGATGAGTTTGAGAGATATGCGTAACTGAGACACTGAATCCTGCAAAGCAAATGCAGTCAAAGGATGATCTCTGACAAGGAAATATTTGACATGTAATATATAGGATGTAATAAATTGTGTTTGTATATAAGAATACAAAGTTAGATATAACTTTGATGAGATTTATCCCTGTCAGAAATCAAACAGTGCATCTTTCAGATGAAAAAATATGAACACTTCCATTGTCACTAACCGTGTGAATAACTACACAGGCTGACATACGATTTTTAGGTTTGTAGCAATTAAACTCTTATTTGATGAGGACAATTTAACCTCAACATTTATAGAGTTAGGTTGGATTTTTTTTTTTCCCTCATTGGAGATATACGAAATTAATATAAAGAAAAAAAATTACATATATTAGTAAGTGTCTTCAGATCTCTCAGCAGTGTGACTAGGAACTAGGAATAACAATTGGTGTTGACACCAGCCCCAGGCACAGAGAGTCAGCATTTTATATAGCTGAGCTTATATGGGATCTATTGCTTTAACCTTTCTCTTGTTAATGCTTACATAAAAGTTTGAAGAATTATTGGACGAGAATTGACACAGAAAAGGCAGGGGTTAAAGAAATGCCCAGGCATATGTCCAATGGCATTATTTGGGCATACATATTTTACCCTCTTATCTAGTATACTGGGCTTAATTTACTAACTAAAATTAGATAATTTGTGCTCCCTACAATGCCTAAGTCTTGTTTATGTTGCTGGCAGCTCTATGAGACATACTTGAGGAGTGACAGTCAAAAGCCAGATGGGGTGCCACAGACTTAGGCAGCTGAGCCAAGCCTATATGTTGCAAGAAGAAATCTATAACTGGCTAGTGGAAAAGAATTTCATTCTTACTGCTCTTCCTGTTTATTACAGCTATTAGTAGATTACTGAGGATAAACCCTAAGAAACATGCTAGCACTTAGAGAATTATCAAGAACTCTGTTACTTTAGAAAATGTTCATGAACTCTGATTTTTCTACTGATATAACTGAGATTACACTAAAAGTAAAATTAGGTAAGAATTTTATTAAAGTATATCATAAAAGATGTGGAAGAGAAGGATCAGGAAGTCATTTGGAGCAATAATTTCAAAAGATAAAATGATCCTAGGTCACAGGGGTCCCTAACAGGCCATAACACCAACAAACTTGAGGTCCATAGAAAGACTAAAATTAGATAGATTTTTTGCTATAGAAGGGAGAGAGGTGAGAAAAAGGTAAAGCAAACCACATGACTGGAGCTGTTTAGGAATCATCCCACCAAGCAGATCTGCCCCTGATCAAAACAGTCTGAACCAGAAAAATAAACCTCTATGATATAAGATTGTGTCTGATTTGCTCTAGCATTGACAATGGGCATCCTGAAGGAGGCAGGGGGCAGAATAAAACTCCTATAACAAATMCTCCTATTAATTTATTTTTTTTAATCCTTGGAAAAGAGGAGAAAAAATAAAATGACCAGATTTGTAATAAGTGTCAGTTGAAATGCAACAACTCTCAGGTGGCTAAAAGAAGGAAGTGAATCCAACCAGTATAGTCAAAAATAAATGGTTAGTATAGCTGAAGATGTTTTTTTTAAGTTAATCTTTCTGTGTGAGGAAAGTTAAAACCAGCTATTTGAGGGGTTTTATTCAACGAGATGGACAAGTTCAGAGGTGCAAATACCTCTGTAATATGACAACATTCTGCCTTCCTACTCACTTGGGGAAGTAGGGAGGCAGAAACTTGGCCGTCACTGCCTCCAGCAAAAATTAATGTAAAAGGAGAATAAAAAACTAAAAAAAAAAAAAAAAAAAAAAAAAAAAAAAAAAAAAAAAAAAAAAAAAAAAAAAACCCCAAAAAACCCACAAAAAAAACAAAAAAAAAAACCAAAAACAAAAACCCACAACAACTAAAAAAAAAAAAAAATTGCACTTTCCAATTTATTTCAAGCAAACTCAAAGACAAAATTTAATCAGAATTTCAGTGAAAAGACTAGAGAAAAGTGCTTTGGGGTTTTTTGTTCTTTTTTTTTTTCTTTACAACTCAGAAAATAGTTTTGTTTGTTTGTTTGTTTTCCTTACATCTAAGGAGACATTTTCTTGATCCTGGCTGTAAGAATATTCTTGAAAATAAAATTAAAGAAAACAAAACAAATTACCAAAACCACTGAATATTGGGTGTGGGCTTGGGGTTTTGTTTTGGTATTTTGTTTTGATAGGTCATTATTTTTTCTTGATATAAATAAGTCTATATACATTTGAAATACTGAGTTTTCATTTTATAAGAAATACATTTTTCAGGAGAGAGAGTTTTACTCAGATATTTTCATGTTATTCTGTGTGAAGTATAGTTGTAGTTCACAAAACTACAGAAGAAATTATCTCTGCCACCTCCTCAAAAAAAAAAAAAAATCTGATATTTTTTGTCATTATTTGCCCAGTTACAACTGAATGTAGCCTAAATTGGATTTGGTGATAGTAAGACAAAAAGACCGAAAAATAATGCAAGTCACTTCTGACTTCAGATCTGCAGCAGAAAAGTAACAGCTTTTCATACAGTAACAGTATGTGCATTAAAATAGCCTGTTTCATCATCTCCAAACTGACTAGCTGCAAAGAGTGACAGAGTAAAYAGTTTCATTATAAATGAAATGATTTTTTGTTTCCTAAGATGTTATTTAGATTTTACTATATGTTAAAAATTCTACTTTGTATGTCTTGATGAATATGCACCAATTATCACATTTTAGAAAGCCAGTATTAAATTTCCTCATGATTGAAAGCTGTAAAATAGTACTGTTTTCCTAATACCACAGATAACCTGCTTTACAATAATTTATTAGTTTAAGGATTTATGTTAGTCTTTTATTTTAAACCAAAAGAAAAAAGATGTTTGCTTAACAAAAAGTTAATTGGGTCCTTAATCAAAATGCATTTTGGTGCTAATAAAAAATTATACAATTAATTATAAAAAATATATCTGTATGCATAACAAAAAAATCTATAATAATTACAAAAAAAATCCAGCAATAAATGTATTTTGCTATTTTAAATACTGAAATATTTTTTTAAAGATCCACAAAACTAGTAGTACTTGAAAATTTTTTCTTGCTATTTAGAAACCTTTCATGAACAAAGGCAGCCAAATTATGTAGCTTTCTTGGGGTAAATAATTGGCAGTGCTGTGTGTAGTCTAGAAGCAAGATAATAATTAATATGCCTAAACATCACGAAGTTAAGATCATGAGATCTTGCTTGAACTAAAGGACTAGGCTCATTAATTTACAAGGTTTGTAGTCTGATTAAATTTGCAGCTCAGATGGTTGGTGGGCATGGGAACTCATTCCCTAAGGATAAGGGTCTCCAAAGAAAATGTAGTCTCTGTGAAGAATTTAAATGTCACAATGTACAAATGGGCATGCACCTATACATTTTTTCATGCCTTTCTGTATGGAGGAGCAGGCAGGTTTTTCAGTAACTGCAAAGTATGTTTCAATGCACGTTTCAATAATATTAGTATTGAATCATATGTTAGGTCTTTTGATACACTGTACAGTCTAATGCTTCATTCCTTCTTTTTTCCTCCTTCTTCTACTCCTAACTGTGAGAGTGGACTTAAAACACAGTGTGCAGGACTTAGTTCTTCTGGTTCCTGTCAGCCCATTTCTCCAGGCTGTTGTGGACCCTCTGGATGGCAGCATGACTCTATGATGTATCAGCCACCACTCCCTCCTACTGTGTCATCAGCAAACTTGCTGGAGGGTACAACCTGCACCTTCATCCAGATCTCGGGACAGGGTGTTTAATAAAATACTTAAACTTTTGAACAAAGTTGGGGTTTTTTTTTATTATTTTCTGAAAAATATTTTCTTTTTAGGTATTTGGGTTCAGATATACAAAAGAACTTAAAAAATGAAAAGAAAAAAAAAAGAAATTGAAGTGAGGGAGAGTTTTGTTTATTTCACAATGTTACAAAGTTGCTATTATGCCAAAATAAACCGACTTTATTGTTCTTGCCATATAGAAATCAGTGTGAAGTAATTAATGGGGTTCCATGATGACATGGTACATTTATTGTTCAACTTCAGGATAGTGGACAACTCATCCCCCAAAACAAAGATCCAAAAGTAATTTTCTTCATAACTCAACCTATTTCTACATATGCCTAGAGATGACAGTGTTGAAAGCGTCTGTGAAAAAGAAATAAAAAATAGGATCTGATTATTTAAGATGCCTTTTTACTCTGTTTTAGGGTGTTTATCGTTATTAAGGGAAATGAAGAGCTGGGAAGCACAGATGACAGTCAGAAGAAAGAAATGATGGGAAGTGAGATCTGTCTAAAAAAGAATTCAARGGAGGAGGGAAATGGTCTCTGCATTTAGAGAAAAACAGGTTTCAAAAAGAGGATGAAATAGGTGAGAAAAAACAGAAAGAGTTATGGAAAGAGATGACATATTATCAGCAAGACAGATAAATAGGTATGTGATGGTTAGTTTCTGATCCCAAGAGAAGATGGAAAAGGGAACTTCAAAGACCTTTGCTCCCTGCAAGGGCAACTAATGTAATTCTGGAAAGTCGTTCTCCAAGATCAAAACTAGATCTTTGATTTGATTTGATGTGCCTTTTCTTAGAGGCCAAAACAACTGTAATATTCCAGATTTGCTTCTTTGTGAGTAAAACTGGATATATGAACACTTTTGATTATCTTAGTAAGGCAGGCTAGTCAAAAAAAATAACACTGGTATCTTCATTACGGTCATTCATTCTATGCAAAGATGAACTGAAACCAATTTATCTAAAAATTTCACCTTCTAACCTTTTTCAAACTGAATATTAAACAGTAGGACAAATTTAGCACTCATCTACTCTTCATATACAGCTCTAATGATCTTGCCATCTTCAATGAGATATGCAGATTGCAAATCAGATATGATTCTGGCTTAATGGAGAAAGTCCTGTAATTCTTCTGAGAAAGTTCCAACCCATCATGTGAGAATGCTCTTTGCAAGCTGCTGCTGCTGTAACTGTTTATAACAAGAATGGAATGAGGAGTGCAAGCTTTATGATCTGTAAGAGTTAAATTATTATATTTAAGTATTTTTGTTGCATGTGCCCTGTTTAAAAAAAAAAAAAAGAAAACCCTTAGAATCTCCTACCAAGGAGAGAATCTCTTTTTATCTTCTGTAGATATTACAGGAATATATAGGAATAATCACTCCTCTAAAAAGTCTGCAGTCACAATAGACCTGAATACAAAATGAAACAAAACAAAGAAAAACCAAGCAACCAACCGACTGACCAAACAAACAAAAACAAGCAAAGAACTGTCATAAAAGCAAGGATTTTTGTGTCTGATTTATTTTTATTCTTTCTTGAAATATGTCTACAAACTATTTCCTGACATTATTTTCAGTGTGAATACTTCATAGATGTACAGAAAACATCAGCTCTTAGATAATCCTAAAAGAAATCTTTCAAACTGCTGGAAATTTTACCATCATATCATTATGTCTTTCTGCTTTGAAGAACTATTTGAATTCCTTTCTTATCTTTGTGACATTCAGAAAATTCATGGATTATTTTCTATTGCATATTGTCATTTTACTCCTTTCTATAAAGGTTTACAGCTATTTAAAAAATCTGTAATAATATTTAATTAAGATGACAAATGTTAATTTAATTAACATAAAAACTTAAAGTTTGTGTATCAAAGAGGTATTACAAACACCACATTTTAGTATGGGCATTCACATTTAAATAAGATGGAAAAATATCCTGTATTTATCTCAGGTTGGAATTTAAGCAGCTCCCAGGACCTTAGACAGAAATTTGGTCTTCCTGTCAGGTGAAGGCATGAAAAAATTCTGAGGCCTTCCTTTGGTACGTATAAAGCTTCTTCAAGACCCCTAACAATGAGTACTATTGCATTTTCCTCCTCCTGAGGAGCCTATTTCACTTTCACACTCAATTGCAATCTATATTTAGTTAGAGAGTTTCTTAGACATTGATTACTTCTCCAGTATAGCCTAAATTACTACTCTTACTCTAAGTATGATGAACCCAAATATGATTGCACTGAAACTCATTAAAAGTAGAGAAGTAGAGATGGCCACTTCTTTTTTCTTTTTTTTTTTTTTCTTTCATGATATGCTCATGATTAAAGCATTCATCCCTCAGTCTGAAAAGTGGATGCCCATAGAACATGATATCCACTGTGTCTCAGGACATATAATGTAATATTTACCTGCTGAAGATATGTCTCTTTTCTGACAGGAATCCACTATCCACAAAACCAGAATAGAAAAGGTACCAGGTTAGAGCCATGAGACAAATAAGAAAATAAAGTTCTTCTCTTCTAATTCCTCTTCTAGAACCGTACTGATTCCTAAACAGTGCTGGTCCTTTATGGGCTATGTGATATGTTTGGTAGAAAAAGTATCTTGCAGATTTGAAGAGTAGCAGAAACCACCTAACTTGTATAAATGCTTGTTTTACAAGCCAAAAATTCAACTTGTCCTTTTTTTATGTTTTCTAGCTGCTTTCATGACACATATTTTTAAATTATTTAATATTATTTCTCTGTCATTTATTTGTTTGCAAGTTGTCTGCGCTCTAAATTCTTTAAAAGATTTGGCTATTATTCGTTTTCAATGACACAGAATCACATGTGTGAACATACACACAGGTTCCCACACATAGAAAGCCATGTGTATTAAGAACTCGAGAGGAGTGTGTGTGTGTATCAGCCTACAGTGTTGGGGTGGCCACATTTGACCAGCATCCTGTACCACAGAGGGGAGTCCTCCTGTCACAGCCCGGTAGATAGAAGGTAGTTCTGGCTACACGTGCCCAGACACAATCAGTAGAGAGGCTCAACACACATTCCTATGACTTTTTGGTGACTTTAATTCTGAGACAATGGCCTGATAATTCCTCAGTATTTTCCTAAGAGTGAAGAGTCACTCCGTCCTTCACAGATGAGGCTTTTTCATTCCTCTGGCAATTATTGATCCTCACAATGTGCAATGTGTTTCTAGTTAATTTGATTACCTTTTAGTCAGATAATCATGTATACACACACACACACATATATGCATGCACAGCATGAGCATACACATAGACACAATCACTAGAAAAACCTCTGTAGTGTCTTTGGTGATGTGTTCAGGTCTGATCTTTCACCTCTGAAAAGATTCATCACAAGCATAAGAAGGTAAACAATAATGACCTACAGAAGGAATAAATATTCAACCAAATACTTCTATTTGATTCTTTTCATCATGACCTACATTATGTGGCACAGGAGGATTACCAGGAACAAGATTTCTAGAATAACTTATCAAGATGTATTACAGTACATTGGTTTATATATTTTAATATTTAGCATTATTTTATGCAAATTATTACACAAAATCTTTCTTAACAGTCAATTGAAAGGTGATTGTTCCAGTGTAATTTTTTTTTTTAAAAAATCAACAAATTAAAGAATGAGATGGAGGTGAAATACTATGTTTCCATTAAAGTAGGTTTTCCATTTTTTCCATCTTTCCATTTCTTTCACATAGGTAAATGTACAAAGATATTTGCACAGTTTTTGCACAAAGTCTGTAAGATATAAATCCACCCAACTCCAAAGTTGTTCTAGGAAAAAAACTAAACTAGAGCAGCTAGAACAAAAATCAAATATGATGTTATAGTAAACTGTGAAATAAAAGGTACTATTTGTCCCCAGCTGTCATCTTGCTTTCTTTCTGCAAGTGGTGACTGCTCTCTGTTAAACTTATAGAAGCTCTGATTACATGTGATGTTGTGGCACAACAAAACATGTTTAGTTGCAGAAGTTTATTAGAGCATGTTCAATGACTTACTGTGATTATATCTAAAGGTACAGATCACGCCCAAAGCATTACTGAAAATATCTAAAGGTATAAATCATCTTGCAGGTTTTGAAGGTCATCTCGTATGATCCATGATCCCTAAAGTTATTCATTTTTTTAGTTAATTTTTACTGCTTAATTGTGTCCTTTTTCTCTGGCTTGCTATTTTTTTTTCCTCCTTTCTTAAGCATGCTTGTCTCCATGGAAAACCAGATAATGATTAAGTCAGAGTGTATACACTGTTAACACTGGTTTTAAGATCAAGCTTTTTTAATTTCACTGAAGGGAACACCTAATTTTACATGTGAAAATCTGAATCAATTAGGTGAATGTTTAGGTTATTTAGCTGTCTGCAAGTGATGTGACTTATTTTTTTCCTTTTGTCTGAACTGAACTGCACAGTAGTTAAAGATTGCAAAGAATGACCATGTTTTGTAGGTAGCTTCTGAAAGACTTTTTCTTCTGATGTGTGGACTAGAATAAAAGGTACTAAATCCCTCTGAATGAGGACAAAATCTTAGTAGGCACCAATCTATGCAGTTCATTAGGATAAAATCAGTCGTATTTTGTGACAATCTAATGACTTTTTATGAAGCATTAGGAACTTCTGAGATTTACCAAAGGTTCACACTAGGATAAAATTCAAGTAAGAAAATATTTTATATTAACTGCAATGCTATTTAAGTATTCAATGACACACACATACAAGCTACGGGCGTAGTATGGGCTTGGTCACAAGTGATACTAATTAAGTTGAGAGACTGAAGATTATAAATCTTTTTGCTGACTTATTTCAAARGCCAGGTAGTAGAGATTGCTGCTGTGGCTCAATATGATTTTACCTTTACTGAAAAATGCAACACTCTAGAAAAACGAATTATAAATTACCATTCTATTGTACTGATTGTAGTAACAGAATATGCATCCATACGTAATACAATTAAGATACTAGGGATCATTGTGAAAAAAATTCTCATGAGACTGACAGACCAGATGTTTTAAACTTTCAAGCAGAACTTTATTAAATTCATTCATTCACAGCGCCTTTCATGCCAATAATTAATTCTTTTATCTCATTAATAACTATTTATATGAACATGAGATCATTAGTATTTAATATCTCAAATTGCCTGTGAGTACAAAATGCTGYATAGTTGCTACTGCTGTTCCTGGGTGGTCCTGGGTCATCAATATCAGGCTGGTTAGATTAGAGAACTCATTGGTGGGAGAAGACAGAACTTAAGTGGTCTTGCCTTCTTTCTTTTCTGATTTTCTTTCTCTGTGTCTGTTCTTTTTATGCTATTCCCCCTCCCAGTGCTGAAACAAACAAACAAACAAACATCCCAAAAACTCCAAACAACAACAAACAAACAAACCAACCAAACAAACAAACCCTAAAAACCAAAAACAGAGGCTGAACCTGTTCCTCATGCAGCCTACTCTGTGGTTTTATCTGTCAATATCCTAAAGTATTTGGAAGGATGTTCAGCCCATTCTCACACCACTGTTCCCATCTTGACTTTTGGCAATTCTTTAACACTTTTAAAGGAAGGTTTTAACTCATTAGCCCGTTTGATTTGTCTGCATGCATCCTTCTTTCTCCTTTAGCAGTCAAATTGCTCTCGTGCTTCTGCAGAATTCTTATATGTTATATATGATTCTGCCACCACAGGTATTACAAAACATGTATTCCCTGTTGTTAGTTATGCTCATCTAGTACACATATCTAGTTCAAGRTAAATTATTTATCCCAAAATTAACACATTTCAAATGTGTAAGTGCCATAGTATCTGGTTGGGTTACAGCTTCCCTCTCAAGTTTCATCTGAGGTGTAATAATATCAATGTTTTAATCACCATCAAGTGGATGCCACTGAAATAGGAATTTTTAATATTTCTGGGTTTTCTTCTGATTTGGTTTGTACAGTGAAGCAATCTAACAGGCATGAACAGGATTTCTTGCAGACAAAACTAAACATGAAAATACATACTACATGCACACCTAATGTTAACTGTGGTTAGAAATGATCATTCAGTCCCTCAGACCTGGCTAGCATAGTAACGATAGAGATGGGAGGTGACCTCTGGTCCATAAACCTGCTCAAAGCAGGAACAGCTGAGGTCAGGTTGCTCAATGCCTTGCTATGCGAATATCACCTAAAATGGACGTTCCAATCTGTTTTACTGCAGGACTACTCTTGTTCTGAGTGGAAAAAAACCATCTTTAATAAATAATCAGAATTAACCCTTGTTGAATCCTGTGCCTGYTGCCTCCTTATCTATCAGTTTTAATCTCTGTGAAAAATTTGACTGCATTTTCTATACTGTYCTGTTAAATTGTTAAAAACATAATTAATTCTGAGTTAGAGTAATTTCAGAGTTCTTTTGGAATATAATACAACTGCTCGTAATTCTGTAGTTCATTATTCTTTAAGCTCCTTTTTACCTTTTTACAATTTTTTTTTCACATTAGTAAAAATTATATTATTTGAACAAAAATATTTATATATTGATTATGGCTGAACCACACAACCCCAGTTGGGTAAATGTTTTCTATTCAGTTTTTGGTTCTACTGAAAATAGATCAGAGYTATGGGAATGACAACAAAAAACCAGAGAGATCTTTGACAGCCTCTTACATTCAGCCTTCTTTCCTGTACCTCTAATTTTTAAAACAGGTTAAATTACTAWGTACAATATGATTAACACTACTTATTGAAATTCATGAATTACAGATAACTGGAAAGATTTGTCATTCATTTTGATAAGCAAAGAAATCTGATGCACAAACTACTGCCTTCTAAAACAAGAGTAAT
>QVAJ01000090.1:2355633-2365651 GCA_003546035.1 Mixornis gularis
TTTTCAAGAAATTAATTCTATAAAGTGACAGTTTTGTTCAAAGAATGATTATTTTTAAAAAGATTTTTTAAAGTTTTAATAAACTTGTCAGACTTGGTAGTTGCCTCAGTTTCTACTACATAATGAAGCCTTTTCTGTGACTGCAGCACACACAAGGAGAATTTTTAAATGAGAGACCTAATTTTGGCAGGTCTAGGTCTAAGTYCCCTGGTTCTCAAGAGTCTTCTTTAGTTCAAGTTCTATTAGCAAAGTACGATGCTAACTCATGTCCGAGCATATCCCGGAAATCCCTCCTGAGATATTTAGCCATGTCACTTTGAAGAATACAGAAATGAGCAAGAACAGAGTTTCTTCTTTTTTTTTTCCTTTGATTCTTTTAAATTCGTTGCTCTGACATAACCTTTGAAATAGATATCACTGTGTGAACAGACTGAATAAAAATAGGTAAGTTTTATGAAAAATGAAAGCATTTATAATTATATTCAAATCCTGCTAAGAATGAAATCCCACTGATTTTAATGGGATCAGAATTGGGCCCCACATCTCATCTAGTTAAGCYTCAATATTGCAACAGAGAATGGCCATTGTTTTGAGACCAGTCTAATACGTGAAGTGGGGTCATGCATGCATAGCATGATGAGCTTCATTCTAAGCTCTGAATTTCTTTGTATTAAGTCAGGTAATTTATGGTATTTGAACAGCTTCTGCAGCTGAGATTAATCTTTTTAACATTTAAATGAACAGTAGAAGTAGAAATAGCAGGATACTGAAGAATGTACAGTAAACTGCTGAGAAAAGGATAGAAATAAGAGAATAAATTAATATTGCAAACTGTTCCTTTAGTCTCAAGGATTTAAAAATAAAACCAAAGGAACATTTCCTATATATTCATGCTGCTCATAATCTCTAACTAAATTCCACTTCACATTCCTTCCACATTGTCCCATAGATAAAATATCATCACTGGAGTTGCATCAGAAAGAAGTGACTGGGTGCTAGAAGACAAGATGGGGAAGTAGAACTTGATAAGGAAGCAGAAAAATTCCCTTGGTGTACCAGAGAAGTCATACTGAGTAGTAGACTTGTATACAGAAAGGCCTTCTACCTCCTGAGAAGAAAGATGTTGCTTCAGCATCTCTAATTTTTGATTTCACAAGCATAATTTGGAAGAAATGTGCTACAGATAAACTTGATTTATTCCCTTGCATTCTYATATTTGAGATTAAAACAGATAGGACAGATGGGTATTGATCAAGAGTCTTCCAATTCAGTCTCATCTAAACATGTCCCTTCATAAATTTAGTATTCATTGAGGCAGGGAAAAAATGCATAGATGTACACACACACACACACATTCCTGGCATTGACAGTCTAGAACGTGAATAACAATGGTGCCATGGAATTGTTGAGACCTCCATTAGAAAGTGAGGAAATGATATATGAGGAGATAGCTGTGAACATGGAAATGAGAGTGATGATGGGAATCAGTGTTCTTCACTTACTAAAACTGCTTCTTTTAGTATTAACCCAGCACCGTTTAGGATGCAGTAGCCTAAAAAAATAAAAAAAAGAAAGAGTAAGGAAAAAGGTGCTTCCAGGGATTTTCAAAGGCAAATTGAGTATTTAATTATTCAAGGTAAAGAATTTTTTTTTTTTTCTGATGCTGCCATCTAGGAGGTATTCTGTCTGAATAATAATAATTTTAAACCACTTTTAGGATGGTATTCTATTTTAGTGCTCTGAAGTAAATGRSGCTTTAATRTCATTAYTGATGATCTGGATGAGGKGATCGAGTCTMCCCTCAGCAAATTCATGGATTCACCAAGTTCCRTAGGAGTGTTGATCTGCTGAGCATAGAAAGGATCTGCAAAGGGATCTGGACAGGATAGATCCATGGGCTGAGGCCTGTGGTATGAGGTTTAACCAGACCAAGAGTCAGGCCCTATATTTTGGCCACAACAACCCCATGCAGCACTACAGGACAAGGACGAGTGGTTGGAAAGTGGCAGAGGGTGTTGGTTGGCATGAGTGGGGGGTGGTAGCTGAACATGAGCCAGGGTATGCCCAAGTGGCCAAGAAGACCAGTGGCTTCCTGGCCTGCGTCAGGAATAATGTGCCCATCAGGACCAGGGAAGTGATTCTTCTCATGTGTTAGGCACAGGACCAACTCACCCCTTGAGTCTGGTGCCCAGTTCAGTTCAGGAAGGACATTGAGGTGCTGGAGCATGTCCAGAGAAGGGCAGTGAAGTGGGTAAAGGGTCTGGAGCACAAGCCTTATGAGGTGAAGCTGAGGGAGCAGAAGTTGTTTAGCCCAGAGAAAAGGAGGCTCAGGGGCGACCTTGTCACTCTCTACAGCTTTCTGAGAGGAGGTAAGTTACTTTACTGGGTAAAGTAATTTACACCATCAACAATAAWGTGGAACTTCCAGAAGAGCTTCACGTCTTAATGGACATCTCAGGTCTTATCAACATCAAGATAGATAGAGGATGTTAGAATATGCATCCAAACATATTTTAATAGTTTAATTTTCATCCTTCCTATCCATTATACAGACTACACATTGGTTAATACCGTTTTCACAGCAAATAAATAATAACAATTCAAAAGATTTTTTTTGTGGTTTTTATGTGTTATCAAGAACAAAAACTTCAATGATGTGTTTCAGCACAGTCTTCTAAGACAGTGAACACTAGAAGCTGAGGGTGTTTTAACTTAAATATTAATGGTCTATATTTTCTGAAGTAGAAAGTTACACATTCTGTTTCCTGTGATGAATTGGAGTTGTCCAAAAGATCACTGTGTGGGATGCATATATGTTGCCATGGATCACTACAGCAGTCTATCATGTGAACTTGTTTTTAAATAAGTTTTGCAGCACTTTATTTAACCAGAATAGAAAATAATATACCTTGTGAATTTTATATGTGGTATTACACTACTAATGACATATTTATAGAAAACCAGAAGCAATGTACATAAAAGCTTAATTCTATATTTTTAAGGTTCTAGTTTCTAAATGCAGATATTTCTTAATGACTTTCTATTAATAACAGATTATTACCCTGAACTATTTACTTAGCTTCTTCATAGTTTTAATGTGTAAAAGTAGCATTTATGCCCTAGAATGTGAAAATACAGGAATTTCCCTACTAACCCTCATCTATTTTAACCAACAATATGAAATTGCTATGCTAACTTGGTCTTAGTAYTAGCTGTTGAATATAGCTACTGCAGCAATAATAATTTTTCTGTTTACGTATTAAGAAGTAAGTAAAATTGATTGCTTTTTCAATTGTTTGTTTCCCCATTCTCAATCCCAGCTTTCCTTCAGGTTTAGTCTAAATTKTTAATATACATCCTCCCATGTGTTCCTTTCTTTCCATAATTGCATATTTTACCAGAGTTAGAAAAATTCAGTGTAGACTTTGACAAATACTTATTCAAAATTTAAGTGCATCTAAAAATTCATAAAAATTAAGTAAGTACTATTTTTATCTTAATATCACTCAAATGCATTACCACCAAATTCCTATAATGATTTCAAGAAGGCCCCAAGCAGACATGCACCGTGTTCCACTTATGAAGCCTTAACTTTCTACCATCTCTTATTTAATATTTATATTTAAATATTGATCTATGGTGTTTATAACAAAATATGTATCTGCAATATAACAGTGATAATTTTATTTTGAGAAGTAACCCAAAATAATTTAGTGTTACAATGTGTACTACCTATTTGGAGTCCCAGAGAAGCCATCGAGTTTAKGGAGGTTAAATGAAGATGCTCATATACATCCTTAGGGCTCTGGAAGATTATTTGCTAAGTATGTTATATTAAAATTCTGGCAAGAATCAGTTCTTTAGAATATCAGCATCAGAGTTCTATAAAAGTTCATCATTTATCTCTTGAGGGGCAGTCATTTTGGCTATAGTACTGTATTTCATCATCATTATCATAAATGAATATTTCATTTTCCAAAACTATTGTACAATTTATAGGAGTAAGAYACCACCAAGTACACATCTGCATGTATTAACTTCTGTTTCAAAGTGTCCCTTTTGTTACATTGGGTTCTTMATCTGTCAAGATAAAGCTCACAAAAACTATTCTACCTATATCCCAAGTAAAGAAAAAAAAGATTGAACAACACATTAATTTTTATAGTTTGGGGTTTTTTTTTGGTTTTTGGGTTTATTTTGCATACAGTAAGTAATGAAACTACTTTGTGCATTATGAAGGACATGAGCTTTACCAAATAATCCAAATAATTCAAGACAAGCTGATTGTTTTTCTGTTGCAAATCACCAAGGCTGCTCCCTTTTGTTGGTAAGCAACACACAATTAGTCTTTGAGCTGCTTACACTCACATTTATGCTGCCCAGTTATTCATGYTGAGGTGGTGTACAAAACACTAAGTTGACCTTCAGCTGGAATTTCGTATCAATTCTGCTGCTGCAGACAGAGCTCTTAATATGATTGGAATGGCTTCTTACCTTGATCAGGGTTTACAGTTATTAAAATGTACGTGMAAATATATATTTATATATTTCAATACTGAAAACAAAATATTGTAAAAAAAAGTTTAAGTTTATGTTTGGTACCACTGGAAACTGATAGAGGTTGTTAACAGAAAGGAGAAATTGTTGCAGTTTTTCAGTRTTCCACAGACACTAAAAACCTAAGGATAGAAAATGCAGCTGGCTTGTGGGCTGATGAGAACATTGTGTCCAGTTTACATTATAGAGCATTTGTTACTTTTAAATGATAGCAATATAGCACTGACAGTTGGCTAAATAACACAAACAACTTTTCCTCCCAAAACAACAATATGTAATGATGTAGTTGGAAATTCACTCCTCTTTCTTCTTTGTTTGCTTTTCTTACAGTTTTTGGAAATAGAATGTTAAATATATTCTACAAATCAATGTAATCAAGTAATAACTTGTTTCTTTATCAATCCTCTCTTACAGCAGCACAGGAATCATATTTTGATGGAGTTTTTAATCCTTTTCAAAACCACTATTGAGGAGCATATTTATTATGGATAAGGTTTGGAAATGATTGATATTGAACCTAACAGATCTGTGATTCTGTTTTGCTTCTCCTTCTGTTCCTTCTTTTTTTTGACTACAAAGAAATCACTGTATTATTCAGCCACTTGTATCTTTTTACCRTTTACTTACACTCATGGAATTCTAGTCAACTCTTTAACATCACAAATAATTGAAATAGTAGTACTAGCCAGCTTTCCTACACTTTTTTTTCCAAAATCATTGGACAAGTTACCACACATTTTCCGTTGAAAATCTGGTTAGAGACAGAATGCATTTCATTTGGACAATACTTATTATCTAATGTCCTCTAATTTTTACTTAGTTTATTTTGCATTCTTTATGAGCACTAAAAACTATTAAACATCTTTACTACTTCTTGAAATTGGGGATGGAAATGTCACTAATACTATTATGTAATAGCCACTAATAGTAACTTCAGTGCTTGCATAATTACTCATCTCTTGTACTACTTGCCATTTTCTAATTTCTAACCTGTTATTTTATTTTAGTAATAGGAGCATGAATACTAAAATATGTAGGGACATAGAAAAAGGACATACATGTTCTTTATCTCGAGTGAAGGTATTAGAGCATGTAACTTCTCTGTGTGTGTAAGCTCTATGCAGCACATTAAAAAAGACAAACCTGCCTTGTAAATTTGTCAGACCTTTTCAGAACCTTATTGACACATGAGAAATAACCAGAAAAGAACCCCACCCTCTATAAGATGGTTGCACAGTATTAGACCATTTAATACATCTACTAATAAGGTCTAAAATCAMTGTTAATGATATCCAAAATACAGTTTAAATTTATAAAATGATAGTTCTGAATTTTCTTTATTATAACTAAAATMTGGTTTTCATTATTTAAGCTACTTAGCAAGTAGATTTGCATTTTTTAGTAAGTTTTTTGGCTTATCTCTGTGTTTTTGTGGCTGTGCTTTTCTCTCTTCATCTGCACAAATTTCTGTCCTTCACTATTGTTTTTCTATTTGACCGAAAATATAAATTTGYTATTCTGTAATAAAGGTTTTGTTGCTATTCAGAAACTGTTACATACACACAGTGTTATTCAGCACTAGAGAGATTTTCAAGTGACTCGACGACATCAAGTCTAAGGAAAATGTGAACAGAATATTTTTGAAGACTTTACGGTCTATTGGTCTATTATTTCAATAGGCTTTTCTACTCTAGGAAAGACCAAGAAATACATTCCAAACATTTTTAGAATATCTGCGCCCCGCCCCCTCCCCNCCCCCCCCAGTTTTTTTGTTTATCTTGTTTCATGCCACTTTATGACTAAGGTTTTTTCTTTTCTACCGAAGCATTTCTTAGGCTAACTTAACACTTGCTGGGGAATTTGCAAACCTTTATGGACTTCAAAGTAGGGGATAACAGTCTACATTAGAGACCACTCAATAGAAGGAAGATAGTAGAGTTTCTTTTCGCAGCATTATACTGSAAAACACCATTTTCAAAATAAAGTGATAAATTACACAGTATTATTTTTCTCTTAAATGCTGTTTGAATTTATAATATAGTAGTGAAATGCAATTTGAAATCTATTCCTTAAATCCTTTCAAATACCTAAAATACAATTTTAAAAAAAAATGTAAATTGAAGGTCTTTCTATGTTGATTAACTCTTTAAACTTTAGGCACATCAGTTTCCAAGTTTGGACTTAAGCCAATGTATAGGTCTTTTAACAGAAAGAACATTAAGTGACTGTGAAATAACTAAGCATTGATATGACTRTATTGTTGCTTGAAAGGTTCATACAGTAATTGAATACGAATATAAAGAAAACTCAGGAATGTAGAGGACATTCCTGAAACACCAAAGTCTTTCCAGTTAAAGTCTTTTGTTCCAGCCCACAACACTTTTTTTACCTGTGCAGGAAATAAAACAATATGTTGAGCAAAATATAGTTAACTTGTGAAATTCACTGCTGAAGACTGACCCAAATAACTTACTGAATTCTGAATGAGACTGGACAGAAACAAGACAGAGGCTACCAGCACTGATCCTCTTGTTCTATTTTATTCAGCAGAATACAAAGGGGTAGTGCCTCAGGAGYCTAAACCTCCTCCTGAGTTTCCAAGAGCAACTCAAGCTGCTTACTTTCTAGCACTGTTTCATCCTCAGAGTAATTAAACTTGTTGAGAGTATTCAGCTTGACATTAAGAAATTAATTTCAGCTGCCCACTGTGCCATTTGAGAAACTCTTGAGTATCCTAAATATTTTAGTCGGTGCATATGGCAAATAAATGTATAGACCATCTGTGTCTTTCAGGAATGATCTTCAGGTTCTTCTTGGACATTTTTGATATTTTAAATATCTCTAATGCCAATAYAGGTATGAGCAGATTAAGTGTCTAAATGTAGAGGTCTGCTATGTGTGTTTACTTCATGTGAGTTTTCATGTAAAAGAGGTGTCTAAAAATCTATTATAGTAATTGYAAAGCTCGAGTTCCAACATCAGTTGTTCCAGGAGGTTATGGGATCTTTATGAGTCCCCTAYCATGTCTTCCTGCCCTGTGTAGATGACCTGAGGGCCTGGGTTGCTCCAGATTACATGAACTGCCACAGTACAGGAACCCAGATGAAGTCATGCAGGTTTTCTCTGATGATCTGACAAAGTCTTGTAGGTAACTTCAGTAATCTATACACATACAGGCACTTATCTTCTACAAGGAACTCCTTTTATGTGGAGTTTAATTTTCACCCCTTTTCTTACCTTTCTCACCTACTTTTGCATTGCTATTTTTACAGAAGTGCCCAGCTTTGAAGACACCCTMATGGAGACAGGTTCAGTCACCCTGGAACTGGAGAGACCTGGAATTAAAATACTGAATGGAGAAATGGTTTGTATCACACAAACATTCTACTGGATGYTGTCTTCTGCTTCATTATGTTTCAGTCCTAAAATAAATAGGAGAAACCTGGTTTTGAGTGATAGCATTTCTCTTCACAGGCAGCAAGACAAGATGAATATTGTTGTGGATGGTTTTTGCCCACAGAGGTTCTTCTTTCCATTTTCTGTATTGCAAATGTAAGAGCCTGAAACCTCTTAAAACTGATATAATTTCTCTGTTGTTACAGAGTATATATATATACGTGCATTCTCTTGTAGCTGGCATCATAAGTCCCATAAAAGTTTTTTACATTTCATCAGCTAAAATTGGCAYTGAAAAAAAAATTATAGGTTGATGGTTGATTCATTCTAATGTGCAGGTCATATTCAAAAAGTGGAAAAAAACACTCCTTACCCAATTTAACAGCGAGMCTACCATATTATACAGATGACACTAGTTACCCTGGATTGCATTATTTCAATGACATGACCTTTAGATTCTTCATCCTCTTTGAAAGGATCTTCCAAAGAGCAATRAAACATATTACTGTCTACTGCTCTGTCTCTCAGGGAAAAAATTAGTTTCTTTAATTTACTGAGATCATTTTCCTGTGCAGTTCTCATGACAAGTTTCTGGTCCTTTGTACAAATGCATTTATTCTTGATTAATTACAGTTCGGGAAGTAAAGTCATGGTGTCTATTCTGCTAGCTCTAAATTCTGGTTCTGTCACTTAAATCCACAGATACATTGTATCTAGATGGACACAAGGAATATTAATTGCATTTTGTGTGTGGAGTGATTTCTTCRTCTTTTATTTTTTCTATATAATAAAATAGTGATTTTCTTATAATTATTTTGTTAATGTCGCTTTAAAAAATCTTTYCCCCCTTTTTGACAATGCATAATAAACATGACTAAAGACATTTTCTGGGTGTATATTGCTGTGACTTAACTTTCATATTAGTCCTTTTTTATATATACATGTTAGCCCMTTCCATTTCTGTGACACAGTGGGAAAAAAATGACCACTACTCAATTTTCACATTTTCCTAGAACTGATCCATTTTGATAATTTTTAAARTTTTGCTTGCAGATAAGATGTAGAACTCACATATCATGGCTTTACTGTTGTAATTCAGAATTTGTTTTTATGACTGCTCTATATTTTCAATTAAGGTGTGATTCTAATTACTGAAGGAAAGCATTATGAAAGCAGCATTTTATTTGCATGAGTACATGAACTCCTTTATCTCTAGATAATCATTATTATTACATTATACTCATAGCAGGAAATATCCTGCTTTTAATTTTCACTTAATTGTTTTTCTATCTATATTTTATCAAAACTGATTTTGCAATAATCATACCTCAAGCAGATAAATAGGAATGGCAAAAACACATTATGCATCTGCAATCACATTTCCATGTCTAGTCCTATGAAGGGGGTGTACATTCAATCTATATTACATGAAAAGACTTTAATTGGAAAAAGATCCATTGTCCAGCCACAAAGTATTGCTAAAAATTCTTCAAATACTTAATTTGAAATTCAGAATTGAAAAATAATAAAACCCAAATCAACCAAAYRAAAAAAACAACAAACCCCCAAATTAAACAAAACCAACACAGAGTCATGACAAACAAAAGACAATCAACCAGCCAAGGTGAGGAGCCAATGAGTTTTGTTTTGCCTCAGCAAATGTTGTCAGAGGGATATGGGGGAGAGATTGCACATGTGCCATGTCCAGGAGGCAGCCAGGAAAAGATCGAGGAAAGTCTCTGGAGGGACTTTGCCTGGCCATCATTTCACACATGGGACAGGCAGCCAGCAGGGGAACACCAAAGTCACTGTACCCCAGAGACACTCTCCAGTCAGATGGGAAAAGGTCTCCAGCAATGACAGCACTGGGACACTGGTCTGGGCCTAAGGTCTCCTGTCAGCAGGCGGACTTTGGGAGAAACCAGGGGCATAAAAAGTAGCTGCATCATAAGCCTTGTTTGGGGCTGTTCTGTCCTTTGCCTTTTGCCTCTGAGCCTTTTCAAACTTGTTTTTGGAGTCCTGCCTTTTGCTTCTCCTGCCCTTGCTGGCTCCTGCTCGCCCTGGC
>QVAJ01000090.1:2374360-2392405 GCA_003546035.1 Mixornis gularis
TTCTGTCTGTATGATTGCATAGCACATATAAATCCAGCTCTAAACTGCTTCCTGCCATTTTTATCCATTCAGTTAATGGGACAGGTGGTAAAAATTATCTTGTTGTAGCTATAGTCAAACCCTGCCTTGACTAAAGAGAACCTGGTAGAATTGAGCTGGAGAGCAGAAGGGAGATTAAAGTGGACTCAGAGGATGAAATTTATTTTAAGGTCTGCCTTAAAAAAGAACAGATGCTAGTAATTTACAACAAAAAAAGTCATACTTTATACACACATTCCCAAATATTTTACCCAGTAACGTAAACTTCTAAACTTGATATAAAAAATGTATTATCTGTAAAAGTAATTTTTGTGATATTTATTGCATGTAGGGATTTCTCTGATAATAAGATTTAAATGGTTAACTGAATAATAAGGACTTAAAATTTCTGGTGCATTTGAAAAAAAATCTCTAATACCTCACACAGTTAAAGTTATAAAACAGTTTTTAATACAAACTTGCTTGAGAATCAATGCTTTTACAAAGTCTATGAAGTCACTTTGCTCCTCTTCCCCCAAGAGAATGATGAATAAAAAGTCCCTTTGAATTCTGTTCTTTTGTATTCCTTATCACCAATCACCAAACGAAGGCAATCCAAATTAGCCATTCATGAACAGCTACTCCAGAAGAAGTATTCCTAAGCAAACATATGTGAAAACATTTCTTATTCTAGAATAGCTGTACTTTATTTTGATTTGAAATAACCTGCCTTTCGTCTAAATGGGAACAAATCAATTATGTTGAAATGAAGCCCATGGCTTGGRCTGTTTGAAAATTACTATTGAGCTTTACAACTTAGTGGGGAACATCTTTAAACATAAATATGTTAATTTTGCAATAGCTGTAGGTGGTGTATTAGCCTARTARCAAGCAGATCCAAAGCAGTGAAAASGTTCAAAACTGTAGAGCAGTTRTAGCATACACAGTTTCCAATCAATGTAAACTGTGGTCCAGAAATGGTRGTCAGAATGTAAAAGAAAGGAAAAAGAACAAATATCAGTCTCTAAATCAGGACACTCCATTTGGCACATTTTGCAGACCCTAACCTAGTGAAGTCAATGAATGTCTGTAAAAGGAATGCCAAAACCATATTGTTTCTCATWCAACATTAATTGAGAATGTATCGAACATACCACAGGACTGTTTTCATAGTCTGCCTTTTTAAACTGATTTCAAACAACCAGGATGAACCAAAACCATCATTTTTCATGTCCACATCCACTGCTAGTGACTAACAAAAAGGGCAATACTTCTTAAACCACTCATATACCTCCAGATCAATGATCTTTTTTATCCAACGTGGAACAGCTATTGATACTTTTAAGAGAAACCATTAAAAAAATATCTGAACAAGAGAAATGCATTACCTTTACTTATTCTAGGGTGTCAAAATTTGAATAGATAGGTTACTAATTTCTAAATTTCCTCTCAYGTTAACCGTCTTTGTGAYTAGTCSAGTTAGCAAAAGRAAGTCTGTGAAGTTGAGTTATTTTCTTGAAAATAAAATAGTAGTAGAGAGAGGCCTTATTTTCAGAAACCAAAATTGCTTTTATTTGCATAATCATCCCTTTAGGTAGTTAGCTATTACTTCTAACAGTGGAACCACATTATGTCTTGGTAATATAAATACTCATTTTCTTGATTCAGAAGTCCTCTGATTGCAACTACCAAAACCTGCTTGTATAAGTTCAAAAGCTGGCACAACTTCACATTCCTGCAATTTTATTCTGCTTTCAAAATGTAGCTTGATACTTCTTAAACTACTTGCAGTTTATTATTTTTATTTTAAAGCATCAAAACTATACCTGATTAAACCTATCAGTTATGGAAGAGCTGTTACCTTTTGTGTTGACCTCTCCCTGTTGTACCTTCCCTTTCAAACACAGCAATATATTTCAGGGGATAGTAGCCCCAGGGCAGAACAACATTGGAAAGATCTATGCTTATCAAACTACAGTAAACTAAGGAAAATTAGATCCTGTTTACATAAAAGAAATTGGATTAAGAGATTTGATATGGTCCATTTTGTTTAGAGAAAGCAGTTACTGAGACATAAACCAGGTTAAGTTCGAAACAAGTGAAAACAAAGGCAAAGTTCTAATACAATTTAAACTAACAGATTTCTTAAAAGATACAAATCCCATACATTTTCATGAAGTTAAATGTTACATTTGAAGCTGATGAAATCTTTAAAGAACATTAGATAAAGAACATTTGGGTATTCATCAATAAGAATACYTTTGCCCTATCTGAAGTTCAATCACTGATTATTTTAGTTATTTTTTCAGTGAAGTCTGTGCTAGATAGAGTTTCCAAAGAAATAACAAAAATTCYTTAATGGATATTGTGGAAGAAGGGGGCAGTTAAAGTTGCTATATTGAGTGGCTGGTGCAATTTTCAAATAGAATTATCTACCTTTCTCYCCCACTATCCACCACTCACTAGTACCTCTCTGAGTCCACAGAGAGAACACAAACAATAGTTTGTGTGATAGATACTGCTTTGCCTACGAGAGTGACAGTGCTATTACATTAGAGCTTATTAGCCCCACAACAATGCATTTGATTGTGCCCCTAAATTTTTTTTACATAATAAACAGAAAAGTTTGGGTTTTTTCCTCCAACTGATTCTTTCATGTGACTTTATTTTTAATAACATTTCAGTGGTTTTGCCCAAAACCTTTATGTAAGCACACTGGTTTCATTAAGGGTTTTGGGTCTACGTTTTTTGGGGGGTTTTTTTGTGGTGGTGGTGTCRTTGTTGTTGTTCTTGGGGCTTTTGTGTGTGTACTTTGTTGGTTTTTTTTTTTTTTTTTTTTTTTTAATATATGCTTTCAACACAATCTGATTCTTGATGAGCTTTTGTGCATAATCATGCTGGAACAATTTGCTTTTGTAAGTATGACAACCCAGTAACTAGAGGAAAATTAATCAATGCAGATGATAGAGTGAAACTCCCTCATGAAATTTAGTAGAGAACAGAGTTATTACTAGAGAGGAGAAATTTGGTTTAATACTTCATCTTCCATAATAGGAAAAAAAATAGTTCAATCACCTCAAATTACATAAATTTTTAGAAGTAACAGGTACAAATCTGTCTAAACCATGATTTAAAATTGTTTACAGGCAAAATTAAATAACCCATGTAGATGCAACTCCAGACTTTATCCTAGTAGCTCAGAATTACAAAAGTGAGAATTGTCCACAGCATTTCAGCCATGACTTCAAGACTATGAAGTGTCAGCGAAAGCCTACTTGCTTCTTGTTGGGAAGACCAAGCAGACTGCAAAAGACAGTATACAACCCAGAGTGTAGATTTCCACTGAGACCTACATCCAAGGATGTGAGTACGTTTTTGTGGATGCTCTTCCACCACAGTTGGGGAAGGGTAATCACTACAGTCCTGTCTCTGGCCTATTGATCGCTGACATATAATAAAGTCCGTGGAAGTTCTGAGGTATTGCTGACTTTCAAATCAAAGGGAAGGAAAAAAACCCAACACCCAAACTATCCAGTAATTTCATTCTATTTAAATTAGTGTTTTTATGCAACTTCTATTTATTTTATATTTGCAGTGATTTTTCTTGCTTTTAATGAAGAACATTTAAGTTACAATAGTAAAGAAAATGTTTGAACTTACATCTGTGTCCTATTTCCTTCAGAATTCCCAGCTATCTTGTCATTGTTGACTTTTAATTTCTAGGAATACTTCAGAAAAAATCTGAAAGATGTCCTGTTTTATATCAGCTCCAATAAATCAATTAATATCAGTGCCTTTGACCAATTGATACAGAATGAGAACCTTAACAAGCCTTTTTGAAACATTATGGTTATTTTTCTAATTATTTTTTTTCTTTTCTTCTAAAATAGCACACAAATTCTCACAAATTATCTTATGGAACTTCCTTTATAAACCCTTACTGAAAACTTCCTTTTTATTCATAAATTGCCAATGCATAATTGCATAAGATTTTAAGACATAATAAATATCTCAAATTACTTTTTAGCTTCTCATGTATGCACTTTAACATTTTCTGAGATAAAGATGACAATAAATTTGGCATTGATTTGTTGTGTTTTGACATGAAAATTCTTAAAAAAGTGATTTCAACTTGACAGAGATTAACAATGTAAACATTTCCAGTAGTTTGTTTGCTCACACATTATCTCAATGCTAATTACATAAATGGCATTGTGTGTATCTCAGCCAATACAAAGAGTATCTCTTGATATGTTTGGACTAGCAAYGAAAAAATACAAGGTCCTTGCATAGAGACATTCCCCAACCCTGTGTGAATCAAATCAGTCACAGCAAAAGAAAGATGATTCATAGCTAATTCTCATGAAATTTTATTCTGGGTTCTTCTATTAGCAGCTCACTTAAAGTACAGCTTATCAAGTTACAATACATCTTCATGCACAGAGACCTGATCTGCATTTGTGGTCGTGGTCTCTGCACATAGGCAACAGGTTACTCATGAGACACTGAAAATGTTGTGCAGCAAAAGGGAGCAAAAAGGGAAAAAAGGTTATAACTGAGGCTAATATGAAATGCAGAGTTACCAGTGCTGCATAGAAYAGTGACCAAAAGGAAAAGGATTTTCTGTCAACCTAATCAGAGTAACTATAAATCTCTGTTCAGAAGTATAGTTCTGACTAAAAAAGGAAAGTAAAACATTACATTGTTCAACTTTTCATATTTCTCTGTAAATTATTAATAAATTGAGGAGATACAGATCTTCTTCCTCATATTTTCAAGCAGTATGGAAAGGATTTAAAAAGATTTAAAAATTCTTGAGAGATATTTTTGTCACTGTCTGTAAGCATAAAAAGGCATTTAACAGAGTGAATGATGTTTATGAGCAACTTTAGACAAATAAATATGTATAAAAAATCCTATGTATAGCTATTCTATTGAAATCACTTAAAAAAATTCTTAATGTGTAARTTGTATTTTCCCTGCCCCACCCCCCCAGCTTTTTCCTATCCTAATCAGTCATGATAGTCTCCTTATTAATTTAGGGTTTAGAATTACATTTCATTTTCAGGGAAAAAAGAAAAAGGATACTAGAATCATAGAATATCCTGAGTTTGAAGGGGCCCACAAGGATCATTGAACACCTTGTGCTAAACAGAACAAGCTCAAGAATTGCACCATGTGCCAGGGAGTATTGTGATGAAGAGGAAATAGATGTGGCAAAAAATTCTTTATTTTTCCTGGAAAAAAAAAACAAACCTTGTCATGCATTCCAGGAAAGACACAATAGTCTGTTCCAGACAGGTGGCTCCTTGTTGGATAGATCAGAATTTTGATTCCTACATATGATATAAAGAAAATACTGATTTTTGAGTACCATTGCCTTAATAAGCAAAAATCTTAAAGTATTGCATTACTATTATCAGCACTCATGAGATCTTTTGAACTAAGTAGTTTTCTGCAATTAATTGTATGAGATATGCAGGGAATCTCCTTAATAAACACTCAAAATTATTATGAAAGACAATATTTACCCCCTTGTACTACTGCTGTGAAACAGCATAATAAATTGGAATAGGTTGCAGTTCACTAGGTGAGGTAGACTGAAAATCCATTAGATTAATTACTTCTCATAAGTATAATTATATTTACAGTATGCTACATTTCTAGATGTCTAATGGGCTTCAGAGAATTTCAAGGTATAATTAAAAACTTTATCTGTGAAGGCAAATCACTAAGCTTAAAAAGAAAAATTCTTCCAGCTAAGACAGGAAACAGCAGTCTTCACTTTCCCCAATTTGTAACTATGTTATCTAAATAAAGAGCTCACGTTCTGCAAACCACAGCTAACACTGAAAACACACCATGGCTAAACAGTGAAAAATATGTGTTTGAGAAAATCTATAATCCTTTAAAATGGATGCTTTCTTAGTGGATCTAAGCTGAGGATGTTATTGTTGTTAATATCGGGTAGATATCCAGTTCAGCAGTTTCAGCCAACAGAAAATGCAATGTCATATGTTACAGAGTTTGTATATAGTGAGCAGCCATGACGAGTAGATAGACTTGCATTGAATGACAAAATGTAAGTTTTATTAATCCTGAAAACTGATTTARAATAACATAAGGATATAAAACAGAACCGGAAGCAAGACTGAGAAGTTAACTATAGAAGGAATTTTATTCTGCCTTAAGGTGGATGTCTAAAAGTTCACAATCTGAATTACATATGCTAAAATCTCCTTGCAGAATGAAATGRATACTCACACCATATTAGACTCTAAGAAAAAAAACCAAAAAAACCAAACAAAACAGGTATATGACATGTCTGTGTCTCCATCTCATYAAACTTCTTTCTCCCAAGGATGATTATATGATAAATTTGAGATATGTAAAATCAAATAGGATGAAACTCACCTCTAATAGTTGTATCTTATCATATTGTCAAAAAAATATACCAGAATCTTTTTTGTCATATAATTGTCTAAACCTTCCTTAAAAAATGGTAATTTCTTTCTAACTTGTAATGATGATATAATGCTTCCAGTAACCTTTTACTTTAGACAAATCCATTTTCTTTCTTCAGCTCCATCCCCCGGGAAATACAGTTTCAAGATTCTGGTGTAGTCAGATGCAATCACACATAAAGACTTTGAAATAGTTCTCATAAATCCCTTTTATAATCTTTCTAGTTTCCCATTTACACTATTTTTTCATAGCTTCTAAGCTATTGTCCTTAGAGTGTGCAGTTCTCCCATGTTACATATCTGATAGATCTCCGCCCCTGGATGAAGCTGGAGTTCAGCTCACCAGATCTGCACTGAGAGAGAGAACAGTGACACAAGATTTTACATCTCTACCCCCACTTGATTTTTTGTCATATTTTAGGTGATACTTTCCCTGAAATCACAGTCCAGTTACTGCCTTTTTCTACATAAATGGGACAGGAMACAGGAAAGCCTTATTTTTAGTTGTGGCAGATTGTTCTAAAAGCCAATGCAGAATGYTGAATATGGATCTACATCTATATCACGGGATCTTAGAGCATTTCCAGTCTCCAGAAAACAAGTGACCAAGCACTTTCCTAGACTTGGCAAATGAAATCTTAATGCTTTATAGTTCAGGTCTTGGAAATAGAATAACAGAAATAAAAAAGAAAAACTAGAATAACCTCGGGAGCAGGATTATTCTAAGTCTCACTCAGACCTAGAATCTTACATCTCATCATGCAAAAACAATCTTTAATCAACATACTCTTTTTCAAAGGCATTCATAAATGCAGTGACATTTCTGAATGTAATCCATGTAATCTTGTATTTTAAATTGACCACAAATAAAGCTTGGATCTCRTCTAGAGACTTATGAGGTTGCATAGCTACTTTTTCTTTTTATTCACTTCTTTTCAGTTAGATTCTTCCTTTACAGAATATTGTTTTAAAAGAAACCTGGAGATGAAGCATTTATTGAGCAAAAATAATCTAGAATAGAGGAAATTTCTTGTTTTCTTCCTTTTTTATAATACAGATAATTAACAGATGAGTGAAAACCAGCAGACTGAGGGGGAAAACAAAACAAAACAATAAACTAACAAACAAGACTCAAAAAACAACAACAAAAAAACAACAACAACAGCAATAACAAAACCTCACCAAAGGAAAAAAAAAATAATAATAAAAAAATATCCCCAAACCAACCAGCCCAAACCCCCAAACTCCCCAACAGCTCTATTCAGGTGGCTTTTGTTTTTCAACTTATTACTTCTCACTATGCTCATATTATAACATTCAATGTTTTTATTGCAATTGTAACCAGGCTATTCTATTGTTTAGAGCTGCTAAATATATTTTATTCTGAAAATAAACTTATCAATTTAATTTAACTAGAGACAAAGCAGACCATTGATGCTGCTCCTTCTCATAAAACTGTCTGTTAGTAGCAGCCTAAATTGACAAGCAATTGACCTCCTTGTGTCCCTCTCAGGAAAAATGTGAAAACTGACTTAATCAGGTTAAGATATGCAATCATATTGATGTGAGGCTATGATTTAGCATCTGATTGCACATGAATGTCAGATGCATTTAGGATGAACATCAAAAAATGAAAGATACATAAAAAGAGCATTCTTCACATAGAGAATATTTGTAACTCTTCTCAGATATCTTTAGTATTAAAAAAAATTATAAGATTTATAAAGATTATAAAAACTATATTTTATTTTTGCAGAGATTTTCTTGCCTTTAATGAAGAAAACGTCAGTGCCAAAAGCAAAGAAAGAGTTTGAAGTTATATCTAGATCCTATTTCTTTCAGAATTCTCAGGTATCATGTCATTGCTGACATTTAATTTCTAGGAATAATTCATAAAATTCTGAAAGATTTCTTGTTTTATACCAGCTCCAGAAAAATCAATTAATAGCAGTGCCATGGATCAATTGATATAGAATTAGAACTTTAATGATCCTTTTTGAAAAGGATAAAATGTAAAAAACAGTGTCTTATATTCTTATGGTGCCTTGCATCCATAAACATATTTAAAGCATACTCTCCTACAAGAAAAATTAAGGGATACATACTAATAATGAATTAGGTTTCTTATATCAGCTTGTGGGGTCTGTTTCCCTTGAGAATACCTTCTTTTCAATAATAAGGAACACTTAACAAGGAAGCAATGCTGGCATGTTCATTCCACATTTATGTCTTGGTGTTCCGATTTATAATGCTTGACTTTGAAAAGTCATTTTGGCATTTGGAGACTCTTAACTACATCCACTGTCTTCCCTTCATCCACCACTTGGATGATCTTGTCATAGAAGGATATTAAATTGGTTAGAAAGGACTTCATTTTTGTGAACCCAGGTTTATTTTACCTGACGATTGTCTTATTCTTTAGATGTCTTTCAGTAGCACCCAGTACAATCTCCATCATTTTTCCAGGAACCGAGGTTTGGCTAACAGGCCTGTGGTCCCCTTGGTCTTCCTTCACACCTTTTTTGTAGACTGGAATAACATTGACCAGATTCTAGTCATCAGGACCTCCACAGGTTCCCAAAAATGTGGTAGGTGATCAAGAGGGGTCCAGCCATGACAGCTGCTATCTCTTCCAGTGATCAGGATTGAATCCCATCAGTCTCCATGGACCTGTAAATATCCAATTTATGCAGCTGACCCCTGGAAATTTCACTTTCCACAAGTGGAACACCAAYGTTCCTACACACATATTCCTCTGACTCAGGGGATCAGGCAGCCCAATGTCTATCAATATTWCTAAAAACTGAAATAAAAGAAAAAAACATTGAATGCCTTTACATTTTCTTCATCCCTRTTAGTCAGATAAGTGTCTTTAACAAGTATCAGTCCAATATTTTCTTTAGAAATAGTTGATTGCTATTAACTACTTAAAAAAGCTGCTCTTATTATTCAATTTAAAATTCAATTGAGTTTTAGTCTTTCATGTCTTCACCCTGCATCCATGAACTGTGATTCTGCAATTCATTGCAACTACTGAACTCACTTTCAGGAATCATAAGATTTCCTATTCATTTGGAGCTCCACAAGGAATTTTCTGTTCAGCCAAGCTGGTCTTCTGCTCTTCTTGCTTGACTTACAACGTGGTGGAATTACTTGCTTGCACAGTGGAATTGCCTGATACAAAAATGAAGAACTTGATGAATAAAAGACCACTTTTGGTCATCCCTTCCACRCACTGGACAGGGTTCAGATTTCTTAGGCTTTGTTGGTTCAAATGGCCACAAAACAATTGTCCCAAAAGAAAASTGACTGCAAAAGATTAACATATCTTTTGGTCAAATAGTAAATGCTGTGCGCAGCTACTCTCAGGATACCTGAAGTTCTTCATAAACACTCGGACAACTGCTTGCATGAGTAGAGTCGGTAGAAATGTTTTCTTGTCAAGCTGGAAGAAACACAGCAGAAAGGAATATTGAATATTATAATTAAGACTGTCAAACAGACAAAAAAATGTTTTTTTTTGTTTTTTTGGTTTTTTTACTTTTATATGAAAAACTCCCATTTTAGACAATGTATCTAAAAWTCTAGTATTGTTGAAAAGGATGTAGATTACTGAAAATTAAGGTCTGGCATTTTTATCCACACACATTTGAAAGAGACTTCATTAYAGTCCTCATAAAWTGCATGATGATTTCCTTCAGACTGTCATGGTCTTRTTTGGTTTGTATTGTTTTATCATCTTGCAGAATAAAACAAAACTAATTATAAAACTAGTTAACTCTCACAAAGTAAAGTTTCCATACTTTAGATGTGTTTTTTCTGTAGGTATAGAGCACAAAACAATTCTCTGTCTAATCTCAACCTCAAATTGAGCATTTGGAGAACAGGGAGCTCCTCTTRCTCTCCTAATTATAAAGTTTCACTAAAGTAACTGCAATTTTTATATAGGTATAGATTTCCTACATGCCTTCCAGGACTTTTTGTTTATTATTTTTAATAAACAAAATAGTTAAAATGTGTCCTCCTCTTACATAAAAAACATTATTATATATGACCAGAGATTTAAATGTTTTGTCCTCAAAATGATAATAATAAATTAGTAGCTAGAGTTGCTGTGTTTTGGGATTATTGCGCTTTCTTATAATTTTGTAATTTTTTTTTTTTTTTTGGCAAGGTACTGGTCCTAAAAAAATTACAAAGCCCTACTAATGTAACATTTGATCAATGCAGTGCAAAAAGCTTCTTTATTGGCTGTCTGTAAATGATAATTGCACAGTTTGTGCACAGTTTGATATTCTTTACAAAACTTCCCTGTCCTTGCTTTCTTCTTCTTTACTGACTATTCACTGTATAACTTTTTTTTACACTGCTTTAGATTTTATAATTGAGTCTGTGAATGATGTTGGATTAACAAACACCATGGAGACAAAAGTCTGGGATTTTTGCAGCAGTACAGCATATCCTCAGTGTACAGGTTTTTTTTATGGGATTACTGTAATATTTCTTCTCCCTTTATTTCCTTGTTTTATTTTCTGAAAATCACTTTARGATGTCTTTAGAGATTGCCTCTTCACACAAATCTCAGGAATATTTCTTAACACTTGTCACCACCTGTTCTAAATGAGGCACACTTAAATCTACACATAGAAACCTAGACACTCCTGAGAAGTGCTCAACAAGAAAATAATTGAGTGAGGGGGAGAAGAAACTTAAGAACATGTTGAAAGCCCCTTGGTTAGTTAATTATTCTTAATTTAAAAGAAATATGTAACTTAAAGTAGAAATACATGTTATTTTAAAAATTCAGTTTTTTAAAAAAGCAGTGGAATGGAAGGGTCTGTATTACTAAAAGAATAGCTTGTCAATGGGGAAGAAACAAAGAGGAAAAACACCATGGGATTTCAATATTTTGAATTTCCTAGTAAATGATTTATTGGTTTGGTCATTTTCTGCATTTCTTCTTCTTAGAAAAAAGCATATTTAGAATGCAGAATCTGTTGAAATGTCAAGCTCTTTAGACTTATTAAGTAATCTGAAAAAGATATGCTGCAGTCATGACATTTGCGTTTGATTAGCAAAGGCAACATAACTCAGTATGACATTCTGTTAAGAAGGATTAAATATTATTACATGTAGATGGTGGTCAAACAGTTTACAAGGCTTTCTGTTTATTTCTGTCTAGCTGAAAAGTGCCATTTTGAAACTRAATATTTAGGATAAGGTAATAAAGAATCTTTCTCCTGTTTGTTTTTGGCAGCCTTCTCCATCCCTTTGCCTCTACTCTAAGAAATTACTAAAGCTGTTTACAGCTTCTGTTTTAGGCACCTATTCCTAAGTCTCTTCTAAGTGTAAGTCATTTCTCTGTACAGACTTAGGGCTTAACCTATAGACAGGCAAAAGCAAACAACTGTGCCATTGTTTTTAGACTGCTTAGGAGAAAGGAAAACTAGTGAACATCCGGTGCTGAAAAGGAAGATTTCAGGTTTAACTACACCTGCACTGAAGAAGATAAATTAGTTGTATAGAGCATACTTTTTTATCAAAAAGTGTTGATTTGAGGGTCACACATCTCAGCTTGGTCATATCACATAATATGAGATGATGGTTAGTGAGACCTGTTATTTGGGTGACCTAAACAGATTTTATGTCATCTGAAAAATATTCTTAAAAAATACTCTGCTAGCACTGGAAGCACATTATTAGAGAAGAAAACTTCTGACTGAAAACTTAAATATATTATTCTCAACAGACACAATTTTCTTTTGAACCCAGCTTCAATTTCATGGATATCATGCCAGAGTCCAAGAATCATTTGGTCAAGTCTTCAAGACACATGGGTGTCTTGGGTCTGGCCTATGCAGGGCCAAGAGTTGGACTTGGATGTCCCTTTGGGTCCCTTCAAACTCAGGAAATTCTAAATAATATTTAAAAAGAAAGAAAATATGGAGAGGAAGTAGAAGATGTCATCCCATGTTACAATACCAACAGTGAAGACGTAAAGCCTAAACTCAGAAAAAAAACATGCATTAGTCTATTCAGAGAAATCAGATGACAGGAAAGAGATGTCAATTAGTACATTATGGCCAAATGCCCACTCTGAAGTGCATTTTTAAGCCAAAATTTTGATGTGGAGAAATATACTGGATGTCAGCGCACACATACATATTTCTACAGTCACTTTAACCAAGATATTTTCTAGTAATTCCCCCGTCTTAATGTATTGCTTCCAATAGGAAGTTCCACTGTATTATATTACTAAAATACCACGATGTATTAAAAAAAGAGAAAATGTTCTTTTCAAGCACTTCAAGGTATCTTTTAAAAAAACCCCGACACACAAAAACCCTAAGAATCCTTCACAGCCTCTAATCCACTCCATGGAAAGAAAATAATGGGATTAGATCACTATCATGGTTTCTTTCATTGAATTAAATGGAGACGACTGTGCTCTTCAATACAGCAGAACGTGRAAACACTTTTGTTGGCGTTAAAGTCAGATGTCCTCATTGTGCTCATAGTGTTTAATCCATTAATGCCATTATCAAAACCTTCCCTCCACCTGACTGAAAAATCCTAGTATTAACAGCTGCTTAAGACTATATAAAGAACTAGTCTGAACTAATTTTCTGTCTGGAATTTTAAATCATTGGCTTCATTATTAAGTGACAGTGTCTAATTTTGATCTGCATTYCACTGCAGTGTTTCTACCGTACCTGAGAAAGTTCTTTCATTTTACAGTTCAGCTATTTCATAGATATGTGGGTATCTGGTTTAGATGACCAATCCTGTACAATGACAATATGTAATTCATCAAAACATAATAAATGCACAAGAATTATGGAAAATAAGGAAARGATTTATTAAATCCTTTCTAGAAGAATATTTTATCTTTAATATGATTAAAACAGAAAATTTAAATATGTCAGTTATATTAACTTTAGGCACATATGTTCTCTGTGGTTTAGTTTTAGCTTGTAGTTTTATCACATACACAGGTTCATTGAAAATGTAATATTTCAGGATTTTTTATTGAAAGTGAAGATTCATCCACATGGAAAAAAACTACCTTTGAAAAGTTGATATCAAGTCTAAACTTCAATTTTCTACACCATTCATATATATATGTATCTAGACATAAGAAGTCATAAGCATATAACTCATTAATTTATGGTGAAAACAATAATTATAACCACAAGATGAAAAAAAGAGACTCATTATTAAAAAATATTTTTATAAATTATTTCAGAATAAGTTTTAGTTTCCATGTAAGCTTCCATCTAATAACTGTAAAGATTCTTCTTTTTTTTACAAAAACATTTAAGAAGGGATTTAGATTTTACTGATCTTCTCACAATGGCTTTAATGTGTATTGAAAATATGAAAAATAAATATTTTAATCATTACGGGACATCTTCCTTATTTATCCATATTGACTTTGCTTTTCCTATAAATTGCATTTCTTGAAGTATTACGACTCTCATCTTTGCCCAGCTCCTGAAAGGAGGCAGTTAAAGTAAATTTGTATGGTTCATCCTCTACTTGTTTACAAGTTACTGTCTTAGGTACCTGCATATTTTAGATATCAGTACCAAGAAAAATAACAGAAAAATGACAGAATTCAGGAAAAAGAAGAAAAAGAAATGGAGGGAATGCCTTCAGAATAATGACAAATAATCTAAAAACAAGAGTTTAGCTAAACCAAAACTAAGGGGAATGAGAGAGAGAGTGAGACAGAGAGCGAGAGAGAAAAGAAAATATTTTAAATGAAAAACCAGCTATCTTAGAAGTAAAGAGGTAAGATTAACAAATGGAATGTTTAGACTGAATATCTGTAGATATTCTGACAGGGAGATGTAATAGGATTTGAAATAGTCTCCTAAGGGTAGTGGTAGAAGATTCATCATTTAGCATTTTCAACACTAGACAGGACAAAGCACAGGAAAAAAATATAGTTGGAGAAAATCCTGCCTTGACAGAGAGATGAAATGAATAATCTAATAGGCCTTTTCCATCTCTAACTTGTTGCTATGAAACTGCCAGAAAAGAATAAATTTAATCTTCTTGGTGTCTTTTATTCTTTTATACATAAATTATCTTAATCTTTTCTGTGCATTTTCCACCTCTTCTGTCTCCTTTAACACAGATTTAGAACGGGTATTTAAAATGTTTTTATTCTATTTCCTATTTTTCTATTGTAGAAAGTTAATTTTAGTTCTCATATGAACAAAACATGAAAATGAACAGTGGTTAGCTGTGTATTAGAGATGAACAGGAATTTTTCATTTCAGTGTTTTCTTTTGGAATTGTCAGGATTTTCAATAAGTTTCCATAAAATTTTAGACAGCAGTTCCAATACAGACAAAATTAAAAATAATCTCTAATTACTGGCCATGTTTTGAACATTTTATTTAGAAATTATACTAAAGATGGCTTAGGTAAGCATTTTAAAAAATGCAGGAGTAATACTGCTGAAGACAACATGAATATCACTGAAATCTTTCGGGCAGTACATTTTCCTATTCCGCTGCWGTTCTTGATTTTGTTTGCATTTATATGCACTGTTTTCTTTCAGCAAAGGAAATGGCTGTGGATACTTTATTCTCAGAGGATGGTATGGACATGTGTCACAGTCAAGTTATCACACAGGCRTACCTTCTCATCTCTGAAATTGTCTTCAGAGAGCCAAGTGCCACAGGAGACGTGGGAGTGACAAGCCACAAGAGACAGACCACAAATTTCAGAGAAGGTCCTGTGAGAATCAGAGATTTGTCATCCATGCCAAAATGGAAAATCACAAGGGGAGGAAAAAAATTATTGTTGTAATGTGCCAAATACATAAGTAGAATTACCAGTGTGATTCATGGAAAAAAAACCAAAGAAACAAAACAAGCAAAACACTACATTGTAGTTTCATTAATTGCTTTCAATGACTTAATTTTCTGAAGATCTCTAATTGCTCTTGAGGTCAGAAAGACAGGTGGGTTTGGCATGTTTTGCTGCTGACTTAATGAGTCTGAGATAAGCAAATGTCATGATCCATGGAGGGATTAATTTTTGCTCAATTGGTGATACTTGTACTGATTGCATGACTGATGGAACTCTTTTATTTACACAACTTTTGAAATGTTGACTTTAGTTCTGAAATTGAAATTTTCCTTTTCTCTTTAAAAAGCAATAATAAAAGTCATTGAAAGTTATTGTCCTTTCAAAGATTTGTGGTTTATTTACTATTTCATGCCAGTACTACTTAATAGCTAGGAGAACCAAAAAATCTGAAATTAGGAGTYGTGCCTTCACTTTTTCTCAGTATTTTGAATAGTTAATTGGCTCCAAATATYGTGTGTAATATGTTGTGTAAATAATCTAGTTCTGGCAGAAGTACATATTGGTTCGTACAAAGACGAGTACCTGAAAGCTGTGGCTTTAATGAGATGTTTTATATTACTAATGCTGTAATTCCAAATCTCTATGAACTTTTTTAATATCAATATGACATATTCTAAAACACATTTCTGGAATGAGGAAGTGTTCATAGTTTTAAGAATTTGCAACCTTTTGTAATGTCTACATCCACATTAGAAAATAAAATATAGTAGAATTTTTTTTTGCCCCTGAAGATAAGTGGCAGAGCATTTCTTTCTGATTGTCACTTACAGCTAAACTATTTTCTCCCCATAAACAGAATTACTACTGTACTGAATCTTGGGAACAATATGGCTCATCCATGGCTCTTCCCCAGCCAGTTCCTAGGAATTACCCAAGAGATCATTAGCTGCCATGAAGCAAAACTTAGAATGTTGCTAGGGAGTGTGCTTGCCTGGTTTCCACTGTGCAGATATTCGAGATGTCCTATGGTCTTGGGTAACCAGCTTCAAACACCTTCTCTGTTACCAGGATTTTGAAAATGATAAGCAGTGGAGAACTCCCCTCTTTAGGGTTGTCCTCAGGATATTTCAGATTGGGTTCTTTAAGTCACTCTGTTCTCTGCAAACTCTTTTCATTTTAATTTGGTAGGTTTTAAGGCAAGTTTCTCCTGAAAACACTAGTTTGATATTCTGTGTCTTTTTTTTTTTTTTCAAATCCAAACCCAGAATACAAAAGAGAAAAAGGAGATCTTAGAATAAATAAATAAAAAGGCAAAGCATGAACATCAGAGAAAAATCTCAAAACAATGCCTGTTTTAATAATACTTGACATTCAATTACTCTGTAATTCTAGACGATACACTGCTGCACTGCTATCTGCACATATGCATAAGTAGCTGCTCTGATTAATATTAGCACAAGAATATGAACAGAAGTAATGATGATTTGTAACTTATTATAAAGACCTGTCATGGAAGCTTGCTAAAAAATATGAATTTTCTGGTTGTTTAAGTGAGGATGGCACTTTAAAATATTATCCTAATCATTATTAATTCTTTTGATATTTACTGTATTATCACTAATCCAAAAAATTCTTTTGGAATTAGTGAAGATGTCATACAGATTTCTAACATTAATTCAACATTAATTACTTGAAACATTTATAACAGATAAAATGGAGAATGCAGTATTGTGCTTTAATTTTCAGTGTACATTATCATTGTAAATAAGGGAAATAGCTTCTTTTAGAAGTAAGAGGAATGTGAGTAGGAAGCTGTATGGGAATGGTACAATAACTCTAGGCTACAGAAGGTCTTATCCATGTCCCCTTTATTGGAAAAATGTTCAGAAYGGTGTTGTGAGAACCATCTTCAAACATGCAATTTGTAACTCYATATCTCTCATCCAAATACTCCATTTCTGCTTCAGCTAGGTACACTAGTGCAGGGAGGCTGTCAAAGTTCTTTCAGCTTTCTAAAATAACGATAGATAAAAAGATTGCTTCAGGCTTACAGATGTGAGTCCCACATGTGGTTATCTTGCTGCAACATATGTGTGTCTGGTCTGAAGTTCTTTTTGAGAAAGATGCACACAGACCTCATAATCTCCCTTCTTGGATGTTGGGAGCATCAGTCTTTGACTTTAGGAGTGACTTTCATTCTGAGAGACTTTATCAAACARCCAAATTCAGGAAAGTTTTGCTTAGAAAAGGCTGGACATTGARAGAGGTGTAACTTTGCCATCAGGTACTCACCTCACTGACAAGAGTACTCACACTCATAATTTCATAATGTCTGACATGTAAAGGAAAGCAGCTAAGGAAGCTGAGAATGTCCCATCAGTTTGAAATATACCTTGAAATTTGTAAGACTGTGTAATGGCAATAATAATATTATTATTAGTATTATTATCAATAGTAATAACAATTCCCTATTTAACATTAGAAAATACCAATATGTTACATAACATTTTTGATATATACAGAAAAGATGAAGAACAAAATCATTAATCCCATTACATTGAGAAACTATTATTTAATTCAAATAGCAAATACTTTCCTGAATCCATTCTTAAAACTTATATAGATTTAGCAGTATGAAAAACCCAAACAGCATCATTCTGCAAGGAATAGAATGTTCATGACATTATTAAAAGCTCGGAGTGATAAATGTTGAATCACTAGCTTCCTAAAAACAAAC
>QVAJ01000090.1:2399967-2437533 GCA_003546035.1 Mixornis gularis
TTCTCTCTCTCTTTCTCTTTTTCTCTCTTTCTCTCTTTCTCTCTTTCTCTCTTTCTCTCTTTCTTTCTCTCTTTCTTTCTCTCTTTCTTTCTCTCTTTCTTTCGTTCTCTATTAATAATCATGATTTAGACTTTGAAGACAAAGCATTCACTTTTGCTACTCCATTAGTCTAATTTGTAAAATGATCTCCTCCAAAATCTCTAGTTATGAATATCACATTTTGAATTTAAGTTTCTTTTAAATATGTAGCTATTCAGTCATCCATTCAATGATGCACAATTGCCTACATTATTGAGTTAGATTTTGAAATCGCTATTTAAAAGAGGGTTTAGATTTTTTATTTTGAATAGATTTACTTTGTATGGCATGCTGTGATAACTTAATTGAATAGGCTAAATAATTTGTGCAGTAATACAGTCTGTGAAACAAAAGTAGCGCACCAAAATATGAGTTAACTGATGGGCAGTTAACTCTATCAAAATAATTTGTACCTAGAAGCATAAAGAAAAAGATTGCTAGAGGCAAAACAGATTATTTTTTTCTGTATATAACATAATAGTTTGCATGCAGCTAGGAAGATATTCCCTAAAGTATGAAAGATACTGAAAGTACACAGAGAAACATCAAAGACATTAGAAGTAATTTTTATTGCCATATAGAAGCTGCAGAAAAGAGTAATAGTCAAGTCTTCTAATACCACCTTCATCTTTGAAATAATAAATAACCCATTCTTCTCTTTTGAGAAGCACACTCAGGAGACAGGAAAGTTTAAATAAAAYATCTTTCCTGCTGACAGAAGTGCTTTTTTTGGCATAAAAATCAACCTTGGAAAAGAACATAATGCATTTTATTTCTAATGCATTATGTAGATTCAAATATTAGAGGTTGTTACTGAGTTATAAAGTAGAATTAAGAGAAGTGCTATCAATAATAAGAAAAAATAAATGGATGGCTTGAACACAGATCCTTGGCTTAACACTTAAAAGAAAAGGTAACAGCAAATGTAGCAAATATTGATATCAGTTATAGGAATTTTTTTCTTAAATGGTATCTAAATATTCTAAATATTTTCATATCAATCTCATAAACATGGATTTTTTTTTTTCCACTTAGTGAGTCTCACAGTAGCAGAATAAGTAGTCTGTTATTGGGTTGAACATTTATTGGGTTGGACTGTCTTTTTGATCTTTTCTATAGTTTTAAAAAAGCATGGACAATGTGATTGACAATGTATTTTCTCTAAAATCTGTTTATTCATTTAAAGTCTTTTYATTGACCTAAAATTAACCTTTTAAAGAAAAAAAACAAAAAACAAAAAACAAACAAATATAGTCCTTGCTCAAAATATTTGACCATCCAAAATGCAAATATAGGCATGAGAAATTGCTGATTACTAAACCAATTTGGCTAATTAGCTTGAATTTCAGAGCAGGGTGGGATTCCAGCCAGAGAATCCTGGGACTTAGTGTGGCCTCATATATATGTGGGCTCACAGTATGGTTTTTCTGGCTGTGTTTTACAGAAGTGTGTCATAAGCCTGGCCTTAGCAATGACAGTTTACCTGAAATATCTAAATTATGCAAATGTCAGRCCACAGATGTCATGGAAATACTGTAAACATGTAAATTCAGTTTTTAAGTATGGTGAGATTACAACCTCTRCAACATGCAGGTTCTCATCTTCTGATACAGCTGATTAGGCACTGAAGTAGTCAAGTCTTTCCAAAGATGATAATTTCACCATTTAGAGAAACAACCCTCTATGGATTAACTTTTTTCTTTTTTTTTTAAAGGTTTACCTTATTCCAAATTATCTTTTCACTGACAATGACCAATATAGATACTATTTTCAGCCAATAGTATGGATATTTGTTTATAGGAGAGGAAATATTTGTCATAAACTGTTCTGGGCTGAGTCTTTTTCTGACATTTACTCTTATAGCTGGAGAATATGCCCTTTTAATTTACAAGTACAAATCTAAGCTTAGGTAACCAAATGTTATTCAATATTAAAAGGGAGGTGGAAAGCATTTGAATTTCTGGAAATTAATCTGTTCCCATGCTTCATAATAAGATAGGAAATGTGCTGAGAATAATTCAAGTGCATTTTTGAAGTAACTAGAAGTTTTAAAATTCAAATTATTATAGTAATTCAAATTATAGTGGCTCCCAAGACTAAATCTCATTTTACAATGAACTTGAAATTTTTAACACATCACTTATGTTAGTGCTGAGGTTTCTAAGTACTTCCTGTTGTCTTAAACTTGTCTCTGGAAGTCAATGCAAACTTTACTTTTTTACATCATGAGAAAGTCAAGGACAATCTGGAACACTTTACAGTGTCACTCTAAATGCATGTTTAAACTTGTTTATACCTTAAGTATTTTCTTGCTGAAAGAATAAAATCCTTAATATGGTAACTAAACTGGCTTCATGGCTCTTCTCTATGGACCCAGGACCCAGAAACGTGTTTGATCAACCTTCTCAACATATAATTCATAATTTGAACAAATGTATTCCATTTGTGAGAATGGACAAGGAGTAAACTGAAAGGCCCCAAGTTAATTAATCTTAATTACCTGTCAGTAGAAATCATCCCTGGGATGCAAATGGCATATTAAGTTTCCTAGTCTGCAGAGAAAAATAAGAAGTTTTACAGCAAAGGCCTTTTAATCCTGAAACATTTGTCTGAGCTAAGTCATATGAGTAATTGCCCTAAATTTACTTATTTCTTTCTCTCTATCTGATAGGAAGTTTTCGATTGTGCATCATGTATATCTCTACAAACTATCAGTCTCATAATAAAAATATTTTTCACAATATTCAAATGGTCTAATGTTTCTGAAAACTCAAAAATAATGAATATTGCATTCCTTATTGCTAATATTGTTTTCCAGTTGCTTAAAATTACTTTCAACACATCCATACCTGTTTAGCTCACTTAGATATGTCTGTGCTAATTGACACCATACAACGTGGACTTGCTCAGAGTGGAGAGGTTTTGGGTGTTTTTAGAATACTTTGGACTTAGATAAGGCCAAAGGTGAAACCAAGAAGTTTGAATAATCAAAATAGTGTAATTCTTTGAGCAGAGGAAAACAAAAAAATGATCACCATAACAAGACACCATAACACCTGAGGTGTGGCTATCCATGTGGGTGGGAACAGTTCCTGCTCCCAACTCTCATAAACTTCTAGGTAGCACAAAATAAAATAATCATGTCTGAATCATCAGGGGTTTTGTTTCAGATCATATTGCCTAAGCTCCATCATCTTTCCTACTCCTTAGACTGGTATGGTGTCAGAGGCCGTCCAAGGATGTGATATGCCTCACGACTGTCTCCAAGATTGAGAACTGAGACCCCAGACTCTGAAGGGAGCCCCTGGCCTGGCTGAGGTGGAACGTTTGCCAAGTCTCGGAGGACTGGTGTGCATTCCCATGGGAACGGAGTGCAAGAACAATGGAACCGGTCACAGTGAACTGAGCCAAGCCTGCATGTTCCAAACCATTCTGTCCGTACTGAAGGTATGGTACGGTTTGCAGCTTGTTCCTGCTTTGGCTTTGTGCCCCTCGCCTTGGTTCCCGCCGTGACAAACCTATAAAACCCTGGAGACCCCCCYGCTCACTTWGTGATCACCCCACTGGAGAAGTTCGCGTCTATAGSCATCTCTACGTCTTGAGGACTCGTCCCTCCACGTTGGTAGCTATAATCCCCTTCCCCTCTTTTCTATCTTTCTTACTCTTCTTTATTTCTCTCCCTCCTATCGCATTTGTGGGCACTAAATAAAGTGAATTTTTGATTAAGTAAACTGAGTTGTCCCCCGCTGTGTCTTTTGTGCTCTGAGATCCTTAAAACGGACCATCAGATCCCCCGCATGCTTGCGGACCCTGACATATGGCCAGCTAGCTTAGCTAGGAATGCAGATATATTTGGYTTTGGCTACAGCAGGTGGCCTGACTGGGGCAACTCAGCCTGCAGATGCAGAGACACTCAACCCTGGGTCAACAGCGTTCTATGATACACAACAACACAGAGGAGTTTACCTTATAAATTTCTCCAATTTTTTTTTAGAGTATATGTAGCATGAGAAGTTCTAAGTGGGAAAAAGTCCACTTTGGTCAAAAATTAAGCTATTTTTATATCACAGAGTCACCGAACGTCCTGCTTTAGCAGCCAGTACCTAATGTTATTTTTAATTTTTCACCTGGGCTAGTCAATAGATAAATACATTTTCTCTTCTTGCAGACCAATATTTGTGTTTCCAGGCTGTTTTTCTGCTTTTGCAGAAAATTTGCAGTTGCTGGTAGTTATGGACTCTTACTTTATCAGGATGTTTTTCTCTTTTATTTGACCATCCTTCCCCATTTTACAGGACAAATTACCCTTGTAATTCCATCTTTTTACAATTACCCATACTATCCCAGGATATCTCTGGGTTGTCTAGGTACCTGGCTGTACTTCAAAGACGCCAGCTGCAATTTCCAAGGATGGTTCAGGTTCACATGCTTACTTCCCAGGCTGGTAGGTATTTTGTCTCTTTGTATTTCAGCAGACATTTTCTTCTGTTCAATGACTATTTCCTTCCTTTCAGGTCGCCTTTCTGACTGCTCACACCCATAGTTTAAAAGACTTGGTCAGGTTACACTGAAACAAAGTTTTCACCTCTTTTTTCTTACCACCTGTGCAGAAGTACTGTGGACTTGTGCACAGCTGACAAATAAATCTGTAGGAGAATATGAGAATTTATATAATTTCTGTTCAAAATAGAAGTCTGACTTGGAAAACCATAAGCTCTTCTTTCTGCTCAGCAAAGGTGTGAAAGTGTTCTGGCTTGGGAAGGAATGTGAAGAATGGTCCATAAATGTACATCATTCTAATTTAAGTAGTTCTGAGGAAGATTCATGCCCCAGAAAGGCACAATGGAGTTCTGACCAAGAACCTTTATCAGGGAGCAAATGTTTGCTTGACTCATCACAAATTATGTTCCTTTGCTACTGTGTTTATCTCAGCCCAGGCTGTGCCCATACTCCACTCTTCAAGAATTGTTACTTCCTCTGGGCACTGCAGTGAGGCAAAAACTGCTCTGTTAGGTGAAGAGTCCTCAGTCCTTTCTTTCAAAAACTAAAGCAAACACATTTCAACAGCCAGAAGGATCAAAGGGCCTTAACATGTTCTCAAGTCTGTGGGCAGAGATAGGTACAGCCTTGTCCTGAGGGGACAGTCAGAGAGGCAGGATGAAGTCTTATGGGGCAGGACAGAAGCATAGTCCATCCCTGCTGTGAGATAGGATACCAAGGCTCACTGGAAATTGACAATGAAGGAACTGCAGGGCCAGAGTAGCACAAGCAAGGTGGTGTGTTTTCTGCCTTTCTCATCTTTCTCTGCAACTCCAGCCACCCTCTTTTTTCTGTTCAGCATCTACAGCTGGTCCAGAGTCAAGCAGAGCTGGAGCCAGCAGAAGCTGTCATATTTGCAAAGTGGAGCAGCAGCCAATGACCTCAGAGTGGCTTCCTTGGACTCTTCCAGGGCATTTCACCCAGCAGGGCTGCATCCCCTGCACAGAACCCCAGGAATGGAGAACTCCAGGCTGTTGTGGCAGCCACCAGCCATGGGCACTACCCCAGGGGCAGGCACTCTCTGTTATTGTATGGGTGTATGCATGACTGGGGGCCCTTTGGGTGCCCCTGCCCTGGTGCCAGGGCCACTGCTTGGTAGGAAATCAACTGGAGTCTGAATGTCCTACTTGGGCTTCAGGATGACCATGGCATCCTTATGGAGGAGTAGGTCTCTCTTCCTTGCCAAACTGCCCTGGGAAACTCACATGTGCTGACAGAGCAGCAGCTCAGCTGGTGCCAGCCAGGATGGATGTGCATTCTTGCAYGGGGCCAGGGTCAGCCCTGCAGAGCACACAGCATTGTGCATGAGAAAGCTGGCTGCTATTGGAGTCAAATGTGCCAGCATATCTGGAAGTTGTGGGGGAGGCTCACCTGAAAGTATAGTACTCCCTTGGCCCATCCTGTCACGGACAAGAGCAACAGCACATGGGACATGCTGGCAGTGATCAGGACACTGTCCAGGTGGATGAAATGAGGCTGTTAGGGTGGGTCCCACTGCTGAGTAGTATGGCTTGGCAGAAGTCTGACTGAGCCCAGTGACAGACCTGGCACAGCACTGTCCCTGGAGGTTTTGGATCCATTGCAAGGATGGCACCGGGTCAAGCACAGTATCCCATTCTATCTCAAAAAAATCATTCTGGGTGTGGTGGGGGGTGAAGGGACAGTGAGGAGCTTTCCCCAGTATGTTTGTGGCACTTACTGGGAACCCAGATCTGTGCACAGCACTGAGCAGCTGTGAAGTGTCACCTCCCCTGAGCTGCTGGCAATGTTTTGCCTAATGCAGCCCTGGGTACCACTCTATTTTGTGTCAAGGTCATCTTGCTGGCCCATGTTCACCTTTGTGTCCTCCAGGATCCCCAGGGCATTTTCTGTCAAACTGCTTTACAGCAGGTCTACCAAGTTGATTTTGGACACAAGTATGTGTGAATGTTTTCCTGCCACCCACAGTCAGTCTCACCCTCTTTCTGCAGGTCTCCCTGGGCCACTGCTGTGATGTTTAGAAGGTCATGTTTTCCCCAGCCAAAGCCCTGGTCTCTCTTGTTAGGGGACAGGGAGAAAGACATCTACCTCTTGCTCTGCCTTGGCAATGAAGTCCAGAGACAGAGTTTCCACAGATGAGAATGTAACAGCCTGGGATTCTTTACAGAATACAATGTCTTGTCAACAGGCAGCAGTATTGCATAACATGGGGAAAAACAAACACACAAATTAAAAAATCACCCAAAGAAAGCAGAGGTGCAAGAAGTGCAGATAAAATGAAAAAAAGTGAGCAAAAATAGTTCTTCAATGCCTCTTGATGTGTATTTTTCAACCTCTAAATGATGAAACTTCTCTCTCCTTCTAAATAGTAAGTGAGAAACGTTCTGCAGGTGATCTAACAACGTCACATGGAAAAAAATACATTAGATAGGTTCTTTCATTTGTGTATCTATTACCAAATTTAATTGTTTTGAAACAGAATGTCATTCTGTATTAAGAAACTCACATCCTAATCCTTCTTTTTAAGAGATGTAGTAATTTTGCAGATGAAAATTAGCAATACTTTTTCTACCTACTCCACGTCCATTGCAAAAGCAGAATCACTGACACATAACTCTTGTCTATCCTAAAGACACACACTACTGCTTCAAAAGGAATAGACAGATACAGGCAGAAGGTGCTAAAAGTCAACAACTCCTTTTAGTAAAGCGAGAGACCCAACAGTCAAAAAGATTCTAATTTTCCAGCACAGGACCCAGGAGCAGTCATATGCAAAAATGCTGCTCCTAAGCTGGGGAGAGGTACCCTCATGGTTCTGGGCAGTCTTTGGACAGAAATAGAAGAGCTGTTTCACCAAGGGGTAACCAGCCATCACCTGCCTGGTCCCATCCTCAACACTRCTGCTGCTCACTGCTTCACTGATCAACAGTGCCTGAGTGTTCCAGAGTCACTTGAAAGTCTTCACTTCTCATTACCACTTTTTTCCCCTTTTTTCCCATCTACTGTGAACCGTTTTTTCCTCTTGAAAATCAGAGGCACAAGCAATGGCCATAGGACAGATTTTGACAGTCAAACATCAATGTACATATATCCTTCATGACAACACCAATATATTACATTCCCTAATATACTTTCAAGGACTTGATCCTGAAATTATTAGCACTCTGCATCAGTTCATATATCCAATAACTAGTGCCCTGTACACATGTAAAAATTGGATTGGGTTTTTTTCCCTGATTGGAAAGGTATGCTAGGGCAAAAAATATGGACACATATTGATTTTTTCAGAGGTCACAAAGAAATCTATTAGGTTGCTCTCAGTATTCTTTTCTTCCAAAATAATCTTCCACTTTTTTTACAGCAAGGCTGCAACTTTTGTTGCTGAACTGTGTCTGTAGTACAAAGCTCATTGTAATTACAAGATCTTGAAAAATAAATGACAGGTCTATTAGGAGATCAGCAAACTGCTCCTCTAACAGCTTCTTTGTCATTCTCATTGATGTACCAAATTTCGACAGAAAAGTTTCACGTACTATCCTGGTTACAGAAGCAAGATGCTGATGGCAGTTTATTTACAGAACAAGAGTGTGGGGGGCACTAACTTCCTTTTGACCTTGGAATGTCAAGATCAAAATACAGACCTTTGTTTTTTGGAAGCCTTGAAAGATTATTCTCATCCTAATATTGATCCTGTAGCTCTAGGCCTGTTTATTTAAAAGAAGATTTCATTTTTAAATAAACATGAACCTAATAACATATTTGTCATTCTCTTTTCCCTTTTTCAGGTTCTTTTTTGGAAAAAAATCCCAAAAAATAACACAACACAGGGGTTTTTTTTCAGTATGTGCTTTAGTTTAAATTGAAAGAGGATTTTATGTCAAACCCATGAGAACTGATAGTTCATTGGTTGTTTTATGTTATGGAAAAATAAAGCCATTTTTGTTATGAGAAGTGTCTAGTCTTGACTTAGCTACTCTAAATATTTCTTCTCAGTTACAAGCAGTCATCAGGATTGTTCTCAGTGACTTATTTTAGTGTTTTGAAGACAAAGAGGTTGGCAGTAATGTGTGCCCTTGCCTAGCAGTATTTATTTATGCAGACTGAGGAATTAAGCAAAGTACAAAAAACTCTCTTTCAGCTCATACTCAGTGTTTACTTACTGCAGAAGTCACGATATGCAGTGAAACAATCAAAGCTTAAGACTTCAGAAGTTCCTCAYATCTATCAGTAAAAGCCTGCCCATAGATAACTTTGCACCTTAATGACCTGGAAATGGAAACTGCTTAAAGGATTGTAGACATGGGTAATTCTCCTAATTTGACATGCTGCACAGTATCTTCTACCATTTAGTTGCTTCAGAGTAAATGGGTTTCTGTCAATGACTTGGTATAAATCTGAAGATGCGACTACAGATACAACAAATGACTGATGATAAGATTCATAGACTGGGTTTACCAACTGCAAACTGAATGGGGGATTGGCCTTTAATACTGTTGAATATTGATATGCTTTATTTGGCCCTAGCTAAACCAAACAAAAACAAAACCAAGGACTCCAAACAACACAAATGCAACAAATGAAGAAATTAAAANAAAAAAAAAAAAAAAAAAAAAAAAAAAAAAAAAAAAAAACCAAAACCAAAGTAAGTAAAGGCAACCAAAGAAATAGAGGAAGAGAGGGAGAACTAGCTTCATTTATGAAAGACTCAAACAGAAGTACTGGTGGCAACAATGACAGATTTGTGAGATTATGGAAGAAGTGGTATGATCTTAGTTTCTATGAAAACATCTCCCTTTGAGCACTACATTTATATGCATGAGCACTATTTTATTTTCAGAAGCAGACAGGTGTCTAATAGAACATTTTAATAATTTCTAAGAATATGAATCCTGAAACTGATTGAAAGTAGAACCTTATACATAGCTAGCACTGTAGCATGCCAGTAAAATCAATGGAAAATGTGAATTTTAAAAATACAGGAGTCACTACAAAAGTACTTGAACAAGATCCCAATGCTAAGCAAACTAAGGAAAATAAATCTGTTGCAAATATACACATGAAGAAAACTGTTACCAGTTCAACCATCCTCTCCACATGCTTTACTCTTCATACAGATACCTTTTAAACACACATAACATACAATTGTGTACTACTAATTGCTCATTTGCAAAACTACCATTTCCATAGGACTTTAATGCTGAAATCTCACAAAAACCTATTCATGAGAAAAGCTGCAATAGTGCTCTTATATTTTTTATCTGAAAAGATAATACCTTTAATATGACTCATCAAAATGGCAGGCATCTCCTAGTTTCCTACATTATTTTTTACTGTTGTAAGGAAACCAAATAGATCTGATAAATGACTGACGAGCAGCAGAATTTTACAAAAATGGGATGATTATAAGATTAGGCATTGAGAGGCAGTGTGATGGAATGTAGCACCAGAGATTTCCTGTTTTCCTTTTTGTCCAGACTAAGCAACCTCAGCTCCCTCAGCCACTCCTCATAAGACTTCTCTAGACCCTTGATCAGCGTCTTCATTTTTCTGTGGACAAGTGTGTTTGACAAGTTAAAAATGAACATGTTTTATATACAAGCTTTGTGCCAGATCAGTGCTTCCTTTTGCATTACTACTCCTCATGAAATAAAAAGCCTGTGATTTTCTTAAAAATTATTAAAATAATATTTATTACTTTTAAAACCCTGAAAGTCAAAACAAAACAAAACCAAAACCAACAAAAAAATCAAACAAACCAAATCACTTATATATCAAAACCTTCAATTTATAAAATCTGATACTACACTTTGAAGTAGATGCAGAGAAATTACACCAGAAAATGTCTGTGATTCTAGTACAGGTATCTGGTTTTTTTCATTTATTTCCTTCAGGAAGTAAACTCCTAAGTCACATAGTTTCGAAAAGTTAGGATTCAGTTTGGTTCTGCATAAAAATAAGTTTCATTCCACAGTTTTTTGTAATTCACCAACAAATAATTTTAAACTATTTATTGTTGACATACTTACATAGAAATTGGCACAATGTATGCAGTTCATTAACAAAGGTTATGAGAAACAGAGACTTTTCTGGTTGGCAGTGTGTTAGAAATAGCCCCAAAATACAAGTGCCTGGAATGAGAAGGGCAAACCTTACTCCCTTTTTATATCCATATGTGCCTCATTCTTCTTGGTTTTCTCTGTACATCAGAGCAGCCTGTTAATAATTGGTTTTCTTTTCGTCTCACACAATGCAAGGTTGTAGGTTAAGCCATTGGACTTGCCATAAAAATGTTGAATTGATGTCCCTTGAAGTGAAATGCCTCCTTCTCACATCATAACCAGACACAAAACAGAAAAATGAAAAGAAAAACAGAATTCAATGTACTTCTTCTTTGTAAGAATTCCTATTCATTTATATTTCCAAGATATCTCTTCATAACTTTAAAGAGTTTGGCTACTGCAAAACTAAGTGCTCCATCAGGCACCACAGACTTGCGACTTGTGATACTGTATTGCCTGGAAAAGAAAAAAAAAAAAAATCATGTTCACAGAATCCTAGAATCAGAGACTGCTTTGAGTTGGAAAGACTTAAAAAGATCATCAAGTTCCAACCTTCCCTCCATGGGCAGGGACACCTTCCAAAACACTAAGTCATTCACAGGCCCACCAAACCTTGGCTTGAACAGTTTCAGTGATGAGGCATTCACAGCTTCTCTGGGTAACCTGTTCCTGTGCCTCACCACCCTCACAGTAAAGAATTTTTTCCTAATATCTAATCTAAATCTACTGTCTTTCATTTTAAAGCCATTCCCTCATGTTCTATCACTACACGTCCTTGTAAAATATCTCTCTCCAGTCTCAGACTGTTCTCACCAATTAGGGAAGAAAGACGTATTCTTCTTTTCATATTTCCCCAGAGAGTAACTATTGCATGTGATGTAATATTTCTACTGATTGCTTGTGATGTGACATTTGCTCCAAAATACATTTTCAAGTTCAAAGACCATCATATGAATGCAATGGATTGGTAGGGCTATGCATCTACCAAGTATTGACCTTACTGCACTATTTTCCCATACAGAAAGCTTTGTATATGTATATTTATACAAATACAAATACAAATACACACACACATAGAAACAATAAACATACAAGCACAGTATGCATATTAATTAAAAATATTCAGTATGATTGGGGGGAGAAAAATAATGAAAACCTCATAAACTAGGGCAGCTTCAATTATCAGTTCACAAAATGTGAAAAGTGCAGCTCTATCACCTAGTTGAGCAGGATATTAAAGATCCAAAGGCTCAGGTTTGTTCACTGGATGGTTTCTAAGGTTTAGATTGTATTTGGCATTTTAGCAATCAGAAATTGATCCCTAACATTCTTTCCAGCACGTTTTGGACCAGAAGTCTCAAGCTGCTGCAAGTAATAGAGATGTATCAGCAGACCTACTTAGGAAACTCTGTACAGCCTCTTTCTTCCCTGTACCTGGCCCAGCTAAGGCTATTACTGCCTATTGATTCCTTTCATAAGCAGTGCATTTCATCAAAATCATCACTACGCATGAAATTGGTACAACACATGAGGAACATTTATTGTGCAGTCTATTATTGTCCCAGCTCAGTGAACCATCAAGAATGAAGTGAATCACTGAAGCAAAGAGAGTTGAACTACAAAGTCCTGAAATTAGTAAAAAAATGAAAGTATGTTCAGACTGAGGGATTTTTATTTACTTTTTCTAAAACTCCTCTCTTTTTTCATGCGTCTAATAGGAAATAATTTTTTTGCATTTTCCACACTTTTGCCTTATCTTTGTATTTCAACTTCTGCAATGCTCCCATATTTAGGACTTTCTCCAAATCCCATTGCAGAGTGTCTGCTCTGTTTTGATGCATGCAGTGTTGCAGAACAGATTCTCTTGGTTATCAAGAAGAGGTGGGATGGGCCAGAGCTTGGCTGTGCTCACTTTAGGGAGGTGACTACCATGGCAGTGTGGAGGCTGGAGGCTCCAGGAGRAAGAGGCCCCCATGAGAGGGGCCGCATCCCCATGAGGTTTGCCAAGGGCAGGCACTGGCAGTGAGGGCTGTCCCACTCCCCCATGTAGGATCAGGGCGTCTTGGGAGTAAGGCCAGCCCCAGATCTGGGAATTGTGCACATTCATGGGGATGGGAACAGTCCAAAGCCAGGCTGGGACATGGGCCTGCTGCTGGGGGATCAGGCTAATGGCAGTGCAAAGCAATGGCTGTGACATGTAGGGGTGAGAATTGAGGTGGACATTGTGCACAGAAGCTTCAGCTGGAAAACATCTGTCACAGCTGGAGAGGGAGCCCCTCTGAGGCTCCCTAGCAGAGATATTTGGGAAAGTTAGTGAAACACCCTCCATTGCTCTCTTTTGAGGTGACCAGGTGACCTCTCTCTAGCTTCTTACTGAACCCAAAGAGCTGTACCCTGGGGAGGAGGGGACTCAGGGCCACGACACTGACCCACATTCCTAGCAAAATTAAACCATCAGTTTTGACACATTGGCTGACCACAGAGCAGCTGAAATCAGAAATTCCACGTGATCAAATGAGTTTAAGATGACTGCAGCCTCTAATGGCTGCATCCAAAGCAGTAAGAGCTTAAATAATATATGAATTCCACAGCATCAAATATGTAAATATATAAAACTCTATTTAGCACTCACCATGAGCTAATTTAGTACAATTTACCATAAAGCTGATAAACAAGGTCAACAGTAATTTACAAAGGACTTCAGTGTGAACTGCAAACCATGTATTTGGCTGGAAAGGTAAAGCAAACTTCCTGAGATATTAGATGCAGCTGACAGATCYGAAAAAGACCTCATGTGAAATGAGATAAACAATTTCTGGCATGGTGAAAGAAGTGTTTAGAGAAGGCAGTAGGTGTGCTTGCTATACATTGAACAAGAATGAGAAAGGCAGAAGGATTTTTCTAAGCAGACACCCACATTCTCACTTTCAGTGGTCAAAACAATATGTGGGTGCCAGGAATTTCTTAAGCATTGTAACAGGAACAAGGTACTTAAACTCTGCCTCAGAGCTTTTTGCTAGTAATATAAGTCCCAAAGGCTGTAAGTATAGAAGAGCAGTACAGAAACAGTGAGTGTCACAAAGAGAAGCGTGTTGGAAAAAAACCCCGTGAATTTAGGGTATTTTGTCTAAGACAGGACAGAAAGTATCACATATGCAATCTGGAGATGCCACAGATGAACTCAAAAAACTGAAGCTGAACACAGGGCAAAAAGGCCATGAAGAACATTGTAAAAAAAAAAACCCTCCATCAGTAACATCAGGAAAGAAAAAGGGAAAAATCATCCTCTGTGTGTCAATCTGAATCAAAAGCAATCAGGAAACGCAAGCACTTGCCAATCAGTAAAGTGCAGCTGAGCAGTGAAAAAGAACTTCTGGCAGGTAAATGCTTCAGCCTCATCTACAAGGACTTGCTAACCTCACATCAAGCTCTTCCATCCTTCCTCAATGCTGAGCATCATTCTCCACTACAAATAAAGCATGACTCTTTGTAGGTCAGAAGGGCAGAATGGGAATCTGAATGATTTGTGACTCTGAAACAAAGAGCACTTTTATCCTAGTCACTGGGGGAAATACTGTTCAAGTAATCATGGTTTGTTACAAGAAAAATCGGGTGAGATCACACTGATCAGATTTAAATGTAAGCTTTTCAAAGTTAGATGCCTATTGTTAGTGACTTACTGGAGGTGTCTTCACAGATGATATAGACAAGCAGGCATCTCCAGAGGGTGATTCTTTCACCTACTTTAGACACCGATGTTGGAGTGGATTTATTACTCTCTGATAATTCCAATTCCTCTACATTGACTCGAGAAAGAAGCTGTTTGGTGACTCTAGACGAAAATTAATGACTTAGATACTCTAAACTTAGTGAGATGAACCCTTCATTAGATTAACAAACCAAAAGGATAGGAATTTTGTCCTGTCCTTATGCACATAAAATGAGTTAAGACTTTTCCTTTCTTTTCTTTGTGTCCTTTCAAAGCTTTCTTCTTACTTTTCTTTGGGAAGGGGGGTGGGAGGAGGAAGGATGGAAATTCCATTTCTCCCATGAATTTAAGATACTTTACATGTGACAGCAGCATTATTACTAACAATATTGCTCATTCAGGAATAATCTTTTGTTCGGCTTGCATATTTTAAGGGTGGAAAAGGAAGATTGTCTAGATGCTTAAATGCATGTATTTCTATATTTGCATAATTCTATATTTCTGTATTTGTCTGCAAGTTATCTGTAGCAATGTTTCTAATTGGATTATCAATTAAGGGCAAATCTGACAATGGTTTTATCTTTTATTTATGTAGCTAACTAAATAAATTAAAAAAGCTAGAATTCAGTTCTGTGATGCAAGATGGATTGGCCCCGACTCATATATACAGTGTTAATAAAGAACCTTATCATGAGCATATCTATACAGCAGGGAGATCTAGCTGGAGCAATGCAAACCAGAGCCTTGGGAGAGCTAATATTTAGCTAATCAGTGATCCAATACTAGAATTTATTCCCAGAAGCTTTTTTTAATTACAAGTATAGACCTGAAGTTCCTACTGGTTTTATGAAATGAAGCATCTGTTGGAGGAGAGACCTAAATAAGTGCTTTTAGTGACAGAAAACTTCTATTCCAAGATTTAAAAGCAGGAAAGTGACAGTATTAAAGCCTCCTGTCTCTCATAGTAATGCTTAGTTTATTTGATGACTTATCATGTTTTCTGCACATATTTTAGGCTTATTTGGTTTATTAGCCTTTCTCACATTTAGTGAAAGACTAATAAAAAATAAATATGCTCTGGTAGAAATGCGGTGTAATTTGCATCTCAAATTTTTGTTCATGTTGAGATGTATTTTATCTGAATATCCCCTAAGTTTTCAAACGGCACAAACTGTTTCAAAGTACCATAGTTTTCATCCACAGATGTCAAAATACTTTTCAAGAGGTAAAATTGTCATCAGTTTGGCTAAACTTTTCAGACTGAGAGTTTTATGCCTTGTCCAGAGTCTGTAATACCATCAACAATGTCAATGGCATCTCAGTAAAAATAAATTCACAGAGAGAAACATGCTGGAGTCCAAATGATCTGTTCAGTGTGTGTCTTATCTATGTTAGAAATGCCAGGAGTGGCCTGCTATGAATGTGTCTAAGAATACATCTGTGAATGCATATGAATGCTGAACAGTAATAAATATTATGCATGCATAATATTAATTGCCATCTTGGAAGTAATTTTAGATAGACATACACTGAAGCCTGGTTGTGGATCTGAGTCTTCTTTTGTGGGTTTTATTCAAACCCTCAGTGTATGCTGCATACAGGGTTGTTTTGGTTTGGTTTTGGTGGTGTTTTTTTGTAGCTTAATGTGCTAGTTTCTGCTAAAGCTTCTTACAAAACAAAGAATCAAACCAGAAATGCCTAGGGAGAGGAACAACAGCCAGAAGGTGAGACAAAGACAGAGCATGAGAAGTAATCTCAGTTGGCAGGTCCAGCCAGCCACAACAGAGTGATAGTGTGGGAATTTGTTGAGAGAGATTTTCAGGACRCTGCTGTCCACACACAAACCAGGGTACACATTATGCAGTTCATAGCACAGCCTTCTACCTTACTGCTACTCTCAGATGCCTGTGCATGGCAGAAACAGTTTGCCCTCATGTCATTTGCTGTTCTGTCTAAACAGTAGCCAGCCATTTTTATACATTTAAAATTGGGTGAAAGGACTGTGCTTTTAAACATTTTCAAAATGGTAAATAAATCTAACAATCTAGTTAGTGACATAAGTTATCACCATTTGTCAGACGTGAATTTCCAAGAATGAGAGGGTAGATGTTCTCACAGAAATATTTTCATTTGTCTTTTTATACAGTCTATTTGACTGTATAAAAAGCAAAGCAAAATGAGTGCAAAGTAACAGATAACTGATTCACAGAAGTGAATGTTGTGAATGTGTTATTGTTCAGTATTCCAGAAAGCTGCTTCTGCACCAAATTGGACTTGGATCTACTTCAATTTGCAGAGGTGTATGTGCTTATTCTGTGCACTTTGGCCCACCTCCTAAAGGCAGTTTCGGGGCCTAAATTCATTGAAAGAAATGGAAGCTAGGTACACAAATAACTTTGAGAACCTAGCCTTGTCTAATTATATCCTATGATATCTCTGAAGTTATAACCATCCTAGAGAATTGAACAATGGCAGGCAGCATTCCCAGGTACTGAAAGAATTAATATAGTTAAATTTTTAAGGTAGTTGCCAGCATGATTTTATCTTGTGCCAAAGGATTCTTGGCTGCRGTTCACTGGTTTGCATGGAAGTGGAATAATTCCCAGTATGTAGCTTGGATACATGCACCTTGTTCTGTTGTGTAAGAGTTCATTAGTGGGGACATACGATGTTTCAAGCCAATTGTCCACAGTGCCAGAAAGTCGTCCTGCACATGTTTCATAGACACAGTCTGAATGGCTCTGGAAGAGGTTAAAAAAGCAGAGCTGAAAGCTCAGGGTTGCCTTTGAAATAGAGGAAYTTCCTAAGGAATAGAAAATTCACAGCCTTGCTCAACAGGAAATCAAGAAAGACAGGAAAGCAAAAAAGACAGAGTGGGAAAAATCGTGCACCCCATATTAAATCTTTTGTGGCACAATACAAATCCACTCACATTCACTGTTAGCTTATATGTAATTATATCTAATAATGATTCATATTGTCCCCAATAAGGAAAACTCCAAACAAATATAAAATACAGGCCATGTTGGTTTGAATTTTTGCTCCTGGTATTTCAATCCTAGCACCGATTCTATTAAAACGTGTTCTTTACTCTTGAAATGCTTTGAAGAATATACATCCTCTGTGGTTTTTCTAGGGCTTTTATGGCATGTTCTTTTGTATAGCTTTATCCATTATTTATTATTATTATTATGTATGCTGAACAGAAAATTAGTTTCGGATGTATGCAATTGTTTTTACTGAGATTGTTTAACTGGTTTATCTTTTTTTATAAAATTGCACATAGAATAAATACATAGTATGTTTATTGCCAGATTTAATTACGTTCTTTTGTTTCATTTTCGTTGCTAGGTTGGGACTTTTTTCCATGATAATATTTTTTTGAGAAAAGAAATAAAAAATCTGRTGTTGTATAGGTTAGAATATTTTCCATTTTACATCCTCGGTGCAGGTAGAAATTTCTAGACCAATGAATCTGGGAAATATTGACTTCTGCTAAACTATTCCCTAATTTTTTTTTTCTTTTTCTCAGAATTCAAGAAATTAAAACATGATACCACTGAAATTAATACCAAATATTTCATTTATGTTACATCCTTGTAAAAAGACATGCTTTTTCTGTAAGAATCCATCAATAAGCATAAATTCACAATAAAACATTTCACATGAACATTGCGTTTTAAAAACAAGTTTTAAAGTTCTTGGGAGGAAAAAACAAAAACATAGAAAGAAAGTAAAAAAAAAMCCCAAGCCTTTCTGCTTTTTCACTCAGGAAAGAGCTCACAAGGCTGAGATCTCTGCCAGAGGAATTCTAGGATCCTCTACATGCTGTTTTAAGAAAATACTTTTACCTGCTATGATTTCAAGATCTTCAAGTATTATTCCAATGTTTCACAATATCTGTATGCTTTATTATTAATTTCATAAGAACATGTTGCCTTACAAGATTGTTTTAATATGTTTTTAACTGAAAAACAATCTTTTCAAATTCAAATATTGTTTACTAATAATTCAAGATTTTCTTACTTCTACAGTAATATTCTTTCCATAATCAGTAACATTATCCCAAAATCAATGCATTTTTGGAAAGTTTATTAAAKCTCTTTGATAAGGGTGTTTACACATGAGAGATATCACGGTTTTACTTCTCCTTTGGTATGATTTTTCTTTCAAAGATATTCTCAGAACATATATTTTTTTTTCAAGAGGATTGCTTTCATTATGATTTAAAAGGAAAGGTCTCTCCCTAGCCATTCACAATGCTTGAAAGATCTCTCCCTAGCCATTCACAATGTTTTAAGGCCATTTTGACAGGGTGCATGAAACACTACAATAGGTCAAAGATTTCCGTCATACAGCCCCTCTCCCTTGCTCAGGTAAAGACTGTTAGCATGATAAATATACAGCTAAAATTAGGTCATGCTGTAAACTTAATTGATGACACTTCTGTATCCTGTTCTGCACCCTGTGATTTCTGTTCTTATTGGGCTCATTACTTTGTCTTTTATATTTATGCAAAACATATTTATGAGGAAGGAGTTTATCCCTTTGTGGAAACTTGCTTTACAAACTGTTTTCTCCATTTTCTGTTGTAGGAATTTATTAGCGGCTCCACCACTTATGTGGTGGTGTCTGCTTGACAAATTTTCCATTGTTTTCTATCTTTTGTAAAGAATATGAAACAGTCAAGAATACCAGTGTTTTAAAAAATGAAAAAAAGATACTTTTATATCCAATTGCTATTCTCCAGATCCCAGGAAAAGTAATTTAACTTTCTGTGTCTAATGTGGCGATGACCCAGGAGCTTGGTGAGCCTGGCAGCCTTGGCAGGCATTCTTGACAGCTTGTCAAGCCTGAGGCTACTGCATGTTGTCTTTCCTCTCAATAATTAATAATTAATTAGAGTCCATGTTTTTTTAATGATGGACTGATTTAAATGTACTGGTTTTCGGGGGGTTGTATTTTTTTAAAACGTTCATTTTTTGAAAGCAAGAGAGACAAGTGAGAGGAATGATGTACATGCCTTCAAACAAGTCAAACAATCACTGGAGGAATAAAGGCCTACCATACACATACATTTATCTGTGTATATAAGGATACATTTGCACACAATGCATCTAATCCCTRCTGGCCAAACACAAGTGACTAAACACCTTTTTGCGAGCTCAGAAAATCAAACACTGCCTGAAGCACCTCATTTATGGATTTACCATGCACACAAAGCACAAATCCCAAAGCTGTACTTTTTTTGTCTTAATCAGTTGATATGTTCTGCAGAAATGTAGGAAAATTATAGTCCTAATTTTCAAAGACACTACAAGGAGCCACAGAACAGACAAGGGAGAAGAAAYGGATGCTGTTGTTAGTTGATGTGAATCCAGTTTTCTTCTATTATACTTAATTTCCATGCATACTGTATATTACATTATAAACCCTGCATAACATATATTACACATTATACACTATGTCATGCATACTGTACATTGTATACTATATATTATCTCTATTTCTACTGTGTAAATTCCCCCCATTTTACCTTTTGGTCTCTTGCAGAGGCCCAAGTTCAGTGAAGACTCCTGATGTTGCTGAACTAGAGGAAGAAGTACACAACTGCCCTTTGGAATGCAATCCCTGACATTAAAGTGAACATCTGTGGTCCCCACCCAGTGCCTAAGGAACACTTTTCAGAACAAAAGACGAGTCCAAATATTCCCAACAGAGTTGSAGTCCCTTCCTTTGTAGATATTACTTGCTTTATTACCAAAACCTTTCTTTCTATACTCAGGACTCAGAAACAGATCCTACATAAGTGTATCTRCATAAGGCACAACACCAGCTTGGTTTCCAGGAACAGTTCAACCACAGAGAAACAGAGGTTCTTCTGGGGTGTTGCTGTTCTCTTGTATGTAGGTGATAAAATACCAACAGAGAAGAAGTGATTTCACACGATGCATGACAGCTCCGTACCCAGCTGCAGTCCTTGTTATACTAAGCCTCCCTGAGTGAAATTCTGTTTAGTCTGGTAAATGTAATTGTGTTTCTACTATTCTTAGGGAAAAAAAAAATCATCAGTATGCATCCATATATTTATTAACTTTTAGACACCAGTATTTTATTGTATTTAACATTTGGGAAAGTTCTTKTTAACTGATACTAATAAATAGCACTATATATACACATCATCTTCCAAGCCTTCAGACTTGACATTAATGTCAGCAATATCCACCTGRGTGGATAATAAAGGATGTCAAAACAACAAACTGAGGCATTTCCACATACTTACAGTCTGTAACTTGAGAATAACAGTATTAAACGTGAGGGAATATTCTAACMGAAAAGATCAACACGGGAGTAGAAGCATTGTCTTTTAGGTTATTTTCAGTTATCCTCTTACAATTCCTAGGTGGCAAACATTACAAGATTATGAYGGTGTGGAAGATTGGAGAGGCATCCTACAAGAAGGAAAATGTRTCAACACAATAGTATTATCTATATTTTCGGATGGACTGAATTCAGTTGCTGAATCTGAATTCCACTTGGGGACAATCAGTTGATGGATTGAGATTTCACAGACAAGTTAATTACTGGTAGGACCAGCCTAACTTGTCTGCCATTTCATGTGGAAATAAATCTTAAGATCTATCTGAACTCCAGTGTTGTTCATCTTATAAGAATTTACAGTGTCAGTTTCCAATACCTTCCTACAACCCCTATTTCGTGAAACGGTGGTACAACAGCAAGGATCAGAGATACCATTTTCTAACAAAAAGATGGGAATAGGTCTTGACAGTTTGACTSCCTTATTTCTGTCCAAAGGCAGTAGCAAAAGTGCCAACGTTGTTCTGGACAGTTGCTTTTATCAAACTGTTCACAAAACTTCCAGTGATGTGGATCAGACACTGACTCTAGATGATCTATTTGACTGCTTCACTATTCTTACTGCTAGAAGAGATTTCAGTTCATGAGCATTCAACCTAAATCTGCCTTTCATATAATTCCTTAAGTTGATGTCACTGCRGTGTAAGAAAAATATTTCAAAACACCTCGGAGAAAATGCTTTCCTACATCTTTAGGCAACATTATCTGGAACTTCTTGAAAAATGGTGGGATATTCTTTTTAAAATCTTAGTGCCTGCATTTGTACGTTTGCTGGAAGCTGAAATACCTGGATTATGTAACTATTGACATGATGATCTTTTATAGATCCTATGTATTATACTGTATGCATATATCCATTTCAATGCAAAATAATAATAAAATACACACAGTTTTTATAGCCCAAAGGGTAAGTAGTATCTGGCAGATTAATTAATTGAATAGTAATCCAGGAGGAAATGTATTCCAGTGGAGACAGTGGAACACTCCCTTTCCAATTGATCATATTTAGTTAAGAGGATTGGCAGTAGTTTGTAATTCACTCAGGTGCTGCTTTGGGCAGGGTCTGTGTTACTTAATCTAATAGCTCTTTTTCAGCTTTGATGTTGATAAAGGCCCCTGAAACTCATCTTCCTTAATTGTATTATAATAGAAAGAGTGCCCTAGGGAGAATAACAAGGAACCAACCCCAAAAGATTGAATTCATTTGCTACAATTGGAATGTGTTAGGCTGTGTGATAAAASCTCATCTGTGCATCCACTGAGAGAGACAATAGCAGGTAGAGATTTAAAAAATACCCTTCTAGGGTACTCCCAGGTCCATCACAGAAACCATCAGCCTATCAAAAATCCCACATTTSTACACAGGATTGCAAGGGTTCAATGGAAGATGTGGGAAATCCAAATTAAAGACTCAGAGGAACAGATAGTATGTCTGGGCTTTTCCCAGGGCTACCTCGGGAGAGTCTTAAACCCAATGTCCAGAGATGAAGTCCATCAAGATATGTGAACAGAGCACCTTTTTGACTGAGAGGAGTATTGGACTGAGAAGTATTGGACACATTCTGGTACACAGGGGAGGAGCATTTTGGGATGGCACAGGACTTCTTATGGGATGTTTAGAGGAGAAGACAAAGGCAGAAAAGTAGTGGATCTAGTTAATCTGAGGAGCAATGAGCATTGGAAAATAGAGGGATGAGGGGAAAGAAATGTTTTGTCRTATTCAAATGGTTTGCAGATCAGTAAACTTGTCTGCAGAGGCTCAGTGAAGTCTGCCCTATTTTCTACTAAACTCCGTTTCTAAATTATTTCCTGAGTGAAGGACTCTCTCTTTGACCTGTGCAGTGGTCCTGGTGTCTCRGGAGTCTCATCCCGCTTTGCCAGGCTGGCTCTTGACACCGCCCGCAGTGCGAGGTACGGTCCAGTATCCAGGGATACTTTCCTGATCCTGTGGGGCCTTTGCCGTGGTGGCAGCGTGAGCAGWGACGAGGAATGARGGRARGACTCTGRWGGGTGGACAACAGCTGGGGTTTATTGAAGTCCACRTGGGACCACCTCACCMCCAGAGWGTCTGCCWASAGAGYMCAGATCATCTCTGTGCAGCACCTTAAATGCAGGGGAGGGGCAAAGGGAAGGGAACAGTGTGGGACAAATCAGAACAAATCTGGAGGTGGCTCTGTACATAAAGGACAGACAGCGGAACAAATCAAGGAGGCAAGGGAGGGAACCACAAGGATCCTGGCCAACCATTCTATGCCCTCACTGGAACTTTCCAGACACAGGGTGAGGYCCTGAAGTGACTGACAGGAGTCRGGGGTTCCTTAACTGATGATTGACTGATAACAGTAATCGGGCCAAACCACGAAGGGTTAAACATGGGGGTACAAAGAACAAACCACTATAACTTATACAAACAGCATGAAAGCATGGAACAAATACATACTGATGGAACTGATAAAACTAAAACTACCCCACTACAGATGTGCATGTGTGGATGAGTTCTGAGTGCCAGCAGCTGGAGTAGGACCTCAGGTCACATGGTCCTGTGAATGCAGCAACTGGAGCAAGTATGGATGAGTGCTGAGATAGTGGGTTAAAAATGGCCTTCTACCCTATCATCTCTCACTCTCCTCTCSCACAAGATGGAGAGAAAACAAAAGAAAAATGAAAAGACTTGTGGACTGAGATAATGAAAATTTAACAAGGAAAGCAAAAGATGTGTGTGCAAACAAAACTAGAGGAATTAATCCACTGCTTCCCAACAGGAAGCATGTGTCCAGCCAGTTCCTGGAAAACAGGGCCTCAGAATTCCTAATGGTTTCTTGGAAGTGAAATATACTCTTTTTTCTTTGTACGCTTTATTGCTGAACATGGTATGGAGTATCTGTCTAGTCAGTTTGGGCCAGCAGTCCTAGYACTGTCCCTATGTACCATTTAACCTTTTTGGTGTCTCTTCAACCAGTAGAAATCTACTTCTGTTTTTAAATATAGGTCTGATCATTCAAATTAATACAAGGTAAAGTGGGAATAAACTTCTTATGGAGGACTCTAGCCTTCAATGTCCTCAGACTAATAATTAGTAGAAAAGCAAGGGTGGAGAATGTCTGATTCCTCATTTGCCTTATCCACCTCTGCTTCTAGCTATATAACTCTTGAYTTCAGTAGAAAGGAGATGGAAAGAAGAGAGTTCTACTCCTCTGTTCTGAAACCTGAGGGGTTCCCATACCCTTCACCTTGCTAAAACAAAACTTCACTGGTTGACATAGTGTGTCTTTAATTAATGAACAAAAGAGATAAAACAAAAATCCCATTAGAAAGGTGAAAATGTCTGTCATTAAAACAAAACAAAGTGAAAAGCAAAGGAAAAAAAAAAAAAAAAAGACAGGAGGCTTTGGTGACAAGAGTGATCCAGCACCTGGCAGATCAGTAAGTGTGTCAGTAGCAACAAACTAGCAGGTGCAATATTAATAAAAGGCATAAGAGGATCCAGAGCTCTGTGAGTCATGCCATCAATTCTCTGRATTGTGCTGGATATTGATCATAAATAAATAATCATTCCATTCTGCTGTTGATTAAAATGTTAGTAAAAATACAAAGTTACAGGATCAGAATCTAAAACCATACCACAGCTATGAAAAATCCATAAAAAGGGTCAAAACATTTTTYTCCTACTTAGTCCTTCTTAGATTAATACAACCTTCTTGTCACATGCATTTTCAAAAGGATAACATGTCTGAAAGATTGTATTTTAAGTTTCCATCTGCAGGTGAAAAATCATTTTTCTTGAGCATTTGTATTGTATCGTATACACATTTGTTTTCACTTTCCGTGGTGTAAGAGCAAACAYGTACAGCAAAGTTTATATAAATCATATATAAGCTTACTTATATAAAAATTTAAAGGARGTAAAAATCACTTTCTTTCTCAGTATTGAGTTCCTGGACCAGATTCAGTGTGCACTTTATTTCCTTTTGCAACTAACAAAAAATTAAAAAGGTAAAGATTTTTTTAGTTTTACTGAAATACTTTTTGCTTTTTTTCTCTCTCAAGGCTCAGAATATTTTCTCTACAATGTCACTTCCTACAGCCTTTATTTCAATGRGCAAAATGGCAGACTGATCCTCTTAAGGTCTGTTCAGAGGCTTTACATGAAACTGTAGAATCTTACACTGAAACCAGCTGGCTGTTATGTGAGGTGATAACATCCAGCTGAGAGGTGGCAATAAGWAGCTGGTAGGCAGTGACATCTTAAAACGACATTCCTTTCTGAAATAACACAGAATAGTGGCTCACATTGCTGTCTTTCAGCACGATTTGTTAGGTTTCATTTAGAGAAGCACCTTCATGGTTAAAGAAGTTTTGGATGAAAACTAACTTATGCCGGCTCACTTGGCACATGTCTCACTTTCAATATTGTTTTTCACAGCGTAAAAATTAGCTCTTGCAACAACTATATTTGAAATTCCTGAGTTATTGTTCATTCATACAGGACAATATTTCTACTTTGTTATGGGAAAAAAATATTCCTAATAAGAAATAACTGCATGAACTTAAATAAAATAAGTAAAGAAAACAATTTGTAAAGAAATAATACTAAATTACTTTTTAAAAGAAATAATAAAACATTGATGAGGAAATTAAATGGGGAAAAATAAGTTCTTTGGATAAATATTAATTACACAAAGAGCCTATGACCAGAGTATCTGAGGGCTTATTTAATAAGGAAACAATTATAAATAAAATAATATGAATTCACACTCTATTTGATATACAAACTGAAATGTATTCATCTTGGCAGGGTATGGGGAGCCAGATCTTTTCCCAGTCAAAAATGAAAGGCATTTTTGTGTTGTTTTGACTGAGGTAAAACAAAACAAACAAACAAACCTGCTCTAAATCTTCCTCAAAGAGAGTAAAAGGTTAATACTTTTCTGGGAAAAAAAATCAAATTGAAATTTTTTGGAGGTGGGAGGGGTTGTGTTGCTTTTCTGAAACTTTTCAAGCAAATGATATATTGTCAAAAACATGAAAAAATAAAGGATGCTGTAGAATGGAGCATTATAATTAATTCCCTTTAATAAAAATTGTTTTCTCTGTATCCAGCAGTGTTAGAGAAGGGGAAACAGAGGTTGCATTGCAATGCTTTCTTGATCTTACATTTGTCCACCTCTGTACACATGTTAACCCTGTAGCTACATCTCACCTCTCTAAGACTTTGAGCACTTGTCTCTGATTTCAGTACCGCTCAGCTGCTTCGCACCAAAAGGCCAAAGCTGTGGCTGGAGTTCGAGGTGATGAACAGTTGCTGTGGTCTAAGCCATAAGTTGCTTTGTCACATGAGGTAGCAGGGTGTGTTTCTGGTACACGTTACCCATTTTCTCCCTTGCCAAACGGCATAGCTGGGATTTGAGATCCACCTAGCAGCAATCAATGAATTGCAAAACAGTGACTGCAGCTTGCTGGGTGAGAGATAAAAGGAACTTGGTTGTGAGCACAGGAAAGAAAGGGAACAGTTACAAGCAGCCTTCAAGGAAATTGAGCTTTAAAAACATGAAAACACTAAATGAACCACATAATTACCTGGGGAAAGAGGAAGCAAAAAATCACAGAATAAATGGATACAACAAAGAAGGAACATTTTAGATTTGTTTATTTATTTATGTACATGGGGTTTTTTAGCATCTCTGAAAGGTCTCAGTAGGACATGGAAAGAGACAGGATAAGCTGTGATTCAGCTGAAATATTAACTGGAATTTAGAGAAAATACTAAAAGAAACATATTGCAAGATATCATTGATTGTTCCTATGTTCCTTTATGGCTTAATTCGATTTTGAATTTGTATATTTCACAGTGGGAGAGACGACAATTTTTTTCATGTCTTTCAGGAAAAGAGGAATTTTGTTCCAGTAAGTGTTGACGTCTCAGGTTGTATATCTTGATGATACTACAAAAAAGAAAATAAAAAGAGAAAAAACCCTAACAACGCACCTTTGGCAGAAATCTTTAAAATCAAAGTAAGCTGGAGGTAATCACAATGACTGATGAATTTACACAAAAGCCACCAAATTTGCATTCATCTACAACATTTCTCCTCTACTACATCCATTTTAAACTTAAAACATATAACCTTTGTTATGAACATATCCTTCTTATTCCATAATCTATTTTTGATAATAGGAATTTTTTAAGCTTCATAATGTTTAAATAATAAAATTAATTGGGCTTTTCTGATATATATCATCCTTAATTCAAATATCATATTTTATTTCTTGAACATACTGAATTTACTGCAGAAGACATTATTTGTATGTCCTGAAGATACTCTATCTTATAGAATAAATTTAATATGGATTTACTAAAAACTTCATTACTGTATTGGGTTTTTTTGTGCTTGAAGCAGTTACGTGAATTATCAGTTTCAAAAAGACATTACCAGGAGTGAAATCAAATGGATAAAATTGTGGGTCTTTTTCTCTGGAAAAGTTCTATTCTACTTCTCTATGATTGTCATTCTCACAGTCCTTTGAGCAAACCTACAAAACAAGGGGCAGAAATTCTGCTATGACATAATATATGTTTTACAAAAATTGCAATTGATTAGAGGTCATGATTGATCAGATCCATGAAGTAGCATCACCAACCCCCCAAATCAAGGGAAAACATTCACATCAGCATAGAAGACATAAGGCAAAATTCCTCTTTCTAATTTTTCTGAATCATATTGAGATTATTCAGCATTAAATACAGTGTAAAAAAACCCAAATTATAAACAAGCATATTATCTTTCCTAATAAGGAAATWAAGAAATTTAGATTATGTAAATAAGAAAAAGGAAGTATTTTAYGAGAATGATTTTCAACTATCTCAGAAATCAGTTGACATTAAGTCATACTCAGATCCAGCCATTTCGCTCTAAACATGATTTCTGCAGGGAATAAAAAAGAGAAGAGAAAAGAAAACTTAAGGCATTATTATACTCATGTGATCGCATGAATGGTATTCACATCTCGAGCATGAACATTTCCAGTCATAGAATTTGCCTAAGTGTCGTTTTAGTTAATGGAGATTTAATTTGTGCAACAAATTAGTTCTGAAGACTTGATTGTGTCCTCTCAACATAGGCATGCTGTGCTATTTCAGGTGACCTGTGACATCCTATCCAGTGTCCAGCTGATGCACTGGGACTCAAGCCTTCTGTATATTTTATGTCAACTCTGACAGCTATTGTGACRGATCAAGTCTGTGACAGCCTAGGACAGTCCAATACCATCAGAAAATTATTTTTCTCTGTAGGTACCTATTATCTTGATTTGATTCAAATATCACTCTACAACTTCAGATTTCAAGAGAAGTCCTAAAAATTGGGACCATATTGATGGATAATATGGCAACATATCTCAAATGTRTATGTCTCTTATAGATATGCCACCTTTCTGAGCTGGGGAGAGGGACTGACAATACACCCTTTAAGTATGTTACTTAATGTATAGATAAACATTTTAAAAAATTTTGCTTAAAAAAGAAGTCTGCCTATTTTGTTTTGAATAATTTACCATTCTGAAAATATTTGTAGCAGATTTACAAATTTCACACAGATCTACAAACAAAACTGTGACCCTACATACACATATGGACTTTATTTATTCTTCGATGCTTCCTCATATCATACTCATGTTCACAACAGAATAACAACCTATTAATAAAACCAAAGACTAGTAGAAGTCTAGCAACTAAATTCCTATTTCTCAGTATTTTTGCAATAGCATGTTTAACTTATTCCCTAGTACCTGTYGGGAAAGCAATACAATTTTTTAAACACTTTTTTTTCCTCAGCTGAAAAAATTGCAACATATGTTGATWTCTAGAAAAGAAAAGATGTCCCAATAATTAAGTTATTAAATTGTCCACCATTAGGTGTGCTCAGCTAATGATGCCAGCGAGGATATTATTCTAAATGCTGCCGGGCACCAAATACTACAAGACAAGTAACTCCTGGGAAGCAAATCATATTTGGGCAGATGAACGATACAGGGAGATAAATGTGAAAAATGTTTCTAAAGGGCAAGGCAAACTCACTGCTGTTAGAAATGGTTTTTTGTGCCACATTTGCAACAAACTATCAAACTACTACTAAGTGAGAAAACATTTGAAACAGCAGAAAAGGAAGAGGTGAGTTCCATCTAAAGAAAAACAAAATTTAAACAGAAAATAAAGTTTATGAGGAAGTTTTAAACTAAAGACTGAGGAAAATCCAACAAGTGTTCAAGGTGAAGCARTAAAATCTCTGTGGTATTACAAACCCTGACGGAAGTAAATAATGTTGAGAAAAGATAAGATATGAGTGATCTTTATTAAAAAGACCCTATTGAAACAAAACACATGAAAAAAAAAGATAACCAGAACGATGCTGAATATACAGTGATAGAAATGTAAAGAATTTGGTAGCCAAGACCAAAGCTCAGACTTTAAATAAAGGCATTGTGATACTAGGGATTGAAGAATATGATGGAAGTCAGACAACCAGAGCAGCACTTGAATGTTAGCAGAAAATTTACACTAGTAAGGGCAGAAGATGTTTCTGTGGAAGAGTGGCACTGTATGTTAAAAAAATATTAGATTGAAATATGAAAATACACAGAGCAAAATAAACGCTGACAAGGAACATWTTTTTGTGCCCAAATCTTGTGCCCAAATAGAGCAGTATAGCATTAAGGCTGTACTATCAACATCTTGGAATACTAGATATGAAATACTGGGGGAAAATATTTTTGCAGGTGTAAGTAATGACTGTTATATCTATTACATTTCCTTAATGAAGTCAAATAGCATATGCCTTTTTGTTATCAGATTATTTTCTCTACTTAGAATTCCAGGAAGCTTTCTGGAAAGATTCTCTAAAAAGTCACTACGGTGTTTCATAGTACCCAAAAGGAAGTTGCACAGATGGATTAACAACTGCATAAAATAAAGGCAGGAAAGGACTAGTTATATCATCTAATCTGCTGGATTCAAGGAAAATGAACAATGAAATTTCAGAGTCATTTACTCACAGACTTCTGCTGGTCAATGTATTCAGCTGATGAATAGTTAAGTGATGAAGCTTACTTAATGATGATAAGGTGTGATTACTGAGAGTGTGCAGAAGGATCTTGCACTGCTAGGTGTCTGCTAATCACAATGGAAGACAAAATTTGGTGCTAAGGTGAGAAAAGTACACCTGAAAAACCCCAGAAATTTCATGTCTACAATTATTTGCAGTCATTGTATATCACTCTATTAAAAAAAAACAAAAAAACACACACCAAAACCAAACAATCAAACAAAAACTAAAACAAACAAGCACAAAAATTCTCAACCTAAAATATATCAGCTTGCAGCTGAGCAATGCTTAAAAATACAATTAGAAACATTCGGAAAGGAACAAAACAGAAGTGAAAATTTGGATTTTTTCAAAAACTGTGGATTTGTCTACCAATTATAATAAAGACTTTCCTGCCTCAAAAAAAGAATACAGAAAAACAAAAACAAAAACAAAAACAGTGCAGGGGCAGAATACAAGATGTTCATAATCACAGAAGAGGTTAGATGTGAAGAAGGATTGAACAAACAAGGATCCTTCCATAAGAAAAAGGAGAAGATAGATGGGATTATTATATGCATTTGCTAAAAAATGAAAGCCCTAGAGGCTAAAGATGTGTTGTTTTACAACTAAGACTAAAAAAGTTTTGAATTTTAAGTTAAAATAACCTACCAACCCACCACGCAATGAGAGAAAAAAAAAGCCAACAAAAGTTTTGATTTGTTTTCTTTTTAAGAAAGGGACTTTATATTCACTTTTCATGCCTTCAGGACACCGATAGAGTTTGTAACCTCTTTCACTGCCTAGAATTTTGGCAGTCTGTATTCCAGATCAGCTCCAGTATGGTGCCGCTGTAACCTTAGGTCAGACTGCTGGGGGAAAAGAGCTGTGTGAGAAGCATTAATTGCACTCCCCCATCCTTCATGGGGATTTCATTCATTTCAGAATYGGATTTAAGTTCACAGCCTTGCCCTTGCCTGATCTATATTGCAGGTGTACCTATGCTTGSCTACATGTCCTGCTAGCACTGCCCTGCTAACTTGACTGGCTGCCTTGATGATTGCTCTGCTTTAACCAAGGCTTGTTCGTCAGTATGGGCTTGTTCAAACTGGTTATTGTTGGCCTTTCTGAGCAGCCAGTTCAGGATCACTGGGATAAGCCCCTTCATGGGGCCACTGCCTCTGCTTGCCTTGCTGTCCCCCTCAGCTCTTTGCCCACACACAGAAAAAATGATATCACAGGATACCTTGGAGTGTAAAAAAAGGCCTCTGCCCCGTTCCTCTGTTTATGACAGAGGATTAATGTTTAGACTACTTTTTATAAACATTGGGATGCTTTCTGTAGATGGCTGGGCCCAAACCATTGTCATGGCCAAGGTCTACAAACCCTTGCCTAACTGGTAAATACTTTTTATTTGTGTTTTCTGTTGATATATTTGGTTCTGGTAAAAGGTGATTGATTGGTTATTCTCAAGTGCAGTATTTCTTGATAACATTTAGTGAAGTTCTRCAACTTTAATGCTTTTTGTCCTACGGTTTCACCCAGACCCTTCTATGTTCTAATGCAGTTTAATAAAACAAGACTCTTGCTCTGACCAGGAAGATAACCATAAACTATTTTTAAATAGGTCTTCAGTAAATAATAAAAAAAAAGATGAAACAACCCAACAGATAAAAGCACTAGAAGTGAAAATTTTGTTGGGGGAAAATAGTTGGGATTTTTTTGAGCAAAACTGTGAACTCTGGGGACAAACACAAAAAAAGTTAGAGAAAAAACACACATACACTTTGGCCACTGTAACCACAAGTTTGTTAACAGGAAACTCATATACTGTGATATTCAATGTCTTATACAGATTTGAACTCAATTCTATTGGATCTTATTTGAAGTTTTTAAATTATATAGTATTTTACATTCTGGGGAAAGAGTCCATCTTTCAGCAAGTAGAGGTTTATATATGTTAAACCTTTTTTCTCAAATTGTTGTAATGCAAAAAATATTTTAAAATGTTTCATTTTTCATAGTTGAATCTTTTCCAAAACAAGCAAAACAGCATTGCTTGACTGATTTTTTTTGACTAGTTGTAGGGTTTTATTAAAAAGATAAGTAATATTCACCCTTAAAGTATAAATAAGTAAATATAAATTTGAGGGCAAGCAATAAACATTACAATAACACAGAATAATCACACAGTGCTGAAYTCACCATTAAAAATATTTTCCAACATATGATTGTCAATGACAGCAATTGCTAGAGAGCAAGCTTACCACTCTTCTAGATTTAAATTTTTGAAAAACAGAAATGACAACAAATCTTATATTATTATTCTATAACTAGCAGTAGTCATTGTATTTTTAAAAATGCATGTTTGTTAGTTTTTGAACAAATATCTGTCCAGAAGAGTGGGATAAGAGTGGTATAATACCAATATGTCTGCAGAAAGCATGGCTTAGTGATCCTTTGCAAAAGATGAAAGTTTCTTATATAAACTGTTTCTGTGGGAGAGAGTTGTTGAGTTGCTTAAAAAAAAAAATCTCTACCTACATGTTTTAACTTAAAATGACTGTTTCACATTACTGTTGATAGACTAACACAGAGGTTAATATTGAGAACTGCCTGTATACATGGCCTTCATTAACACCATATAATTATACTGAGATTTCTTGAGCTTGACTTGTCAGATAAGATCTTATCTAGATGAATGGTTTTTCTTGCTTTGAATGCTTGAATGAATCTGAGAGTCATTTGGCACTTGGCAGCCTACATTATGACATGTTATCAGCCAAGTAGTGAAAAGAAATAATTAATTATTTCAAAGAAGAAATACATGGTAGAAATATTTTAAAATGTAATAATAGCTGTGTTGGCTCTAAGGAGAGAAAAAAAAAATGACAAAGCGGAGACAAGTCCAGTGAAGAAGAACATCTTTTTTCAGAAACTTGCAACAAGGTTACCTATCAGTGAACACAGCTGTCAACTATCAATCCCCAGCTGAAACATTATTTGGAAAACGAAAGCTAAAGCAATTCATGAAACGTTTCATTGTCCTCATCCTCATAAATTAATGCAACCACTTTTGTTATTGTCATTGTCTTCAGGGTGTTTCTTGACATACTTTCTTTCAAGGGTAGTCAGAAGACAAATTGCATATTGAAATAAAATACTGGAAAGTTTTTTGTTTTGTTTTGTTTTGTTTTGTTTTCCTATTTCACTTTAATTTCACTCTAATTCCATGGCTGTGTCACTGATTTGGTTACCTGGTTTTGGGAAGTCTTAGCACAGAAATTAAGATGTTGTTTCGTAAGAAGACTCATAAACTTGCAGGTGTTTGGCCACTGTTTATAGAAGAATTACATTTGTATTTAGTTCAGCAATAGTGGAATAAGTGGCTGCCCTAATGTATAAAGACACATAAAAGAAATTTGAAGGATTCATGTGGTGATTTGCTGTAGGCACCTTTTAAAAATATTACCTTGTCTACTCTTTATACTTTCCTAAATATAAAACACCTAAAGCTTAGTATTTGTTAGATKTATTTTTCAGCAATTGTACTTAACTCAGGGAATCATGGACTCATAGAATACATGGGGCTGGAAGGGACCTCTGGAGATCATCTACTCCAGCTCCCCTGCTGAAGCAGCTTCAACTAGAGCAAGTAGCACGGGTTTGCCATCAGGTGGTTTTGAGCACTTTCAAAGAGGACTGCTTATTATACATGCAGTCACATCTCTCAACATTTTTACACCAATATAACATGCTTTTTCTCTGCTTGGCATTAACGCAGATAAAAATACAATGTTAATTAAAGTCACGATAATTCCTCCTAATTAATGCTGTCTGACCACTCTGATTACCCCTAAAACAAGAAAAAGACAATGATCTATAACTTTTTTTTGTCTGGGAATAGAGATGATTTGGTGCCTGAATCTAAATTTTAAAGAACATGCATATTACAGTAAACAGTTAGATTYCCTCCAGGCTTGTGGTCCACTTCTAACTACTGGGATCCTGTACGTGGTCATGACCCCTAGTGTTTGTCCATCTGTGGGCTGGACAAAATCAGAAAGGACTCTTTAGAAAAAAAAACAAAACAAAACAAAACAAAAAAACACCCAAAACCATGCAAAACCAAACAAAACCACACAAAAAACCATGAAAAAAACCTCCCACAAAATGACAAAAAACCCCAAACAACAAAACTGCAAACAACAACTACATGCATTTCCCCAATGATTTGATGGGGAGCAATCTATGCTGCCAGATATTGTTTCTTTAGATACCAGGATCACAGTAAGTTAAAATAAATGTTTCTACCAYCTGATATTGGTACTTTCTGTAAACTTTCAGAAACATTTAAAGGAGCAAATTTTAAACTATGAACAATCTCGATTTTCCCATTTATTCCATGCACAAAGAATGCAATGAAATATCTTTCTCCATGCCCTCTCTCAGTCTTCATTGAATACCATCTTTTAAGGACAAGGACTCCTTTCTTACAAAGGAGTCTAGCTCAAAAGGAAAAAAAAAAAAGAAATTGTTGAGAATTCTAAGTGTTCCAACAATGTAAATTATGCAAATATTTTATGGCATTAAAGCCTCAAATAATGGACAGATATGTTTTCAGTGCTAGCATGCCGTAATATGCGTCCAAAAAAGACTTGCCCATATAAAACTCTTATCTCCAAACTTRTAACTGCAGTAAAAATAATCACAAATGCAATTCGATAATGTCATCATACAGTTATTTCAAAATTGAAAATAACATAAATGCTTCCTRCCATTATTATTTAGCCCCTAGGTTAATTGCTTATGAATGATAGACTAAGCTTCTAGACCTTATCCTCCTGAGAGGATACTAATGCCCTTTTGTCCTTTAATTTAATGCAGTGTTTCTTTTGGTTTTGAAGAAACATATACCACAACAAAAAATTCTCTCTTAATTTGTGTGTCCCTTAAAATTGTGTTAATCCTCACAACTCTGGGGAAAGTTAGATTGATTATCAAAGAGGAACACTGAAGATGTTCATTGGACTTATTCTCTCTTTTTCGTATCCACAAAAAGCAATGTCTGTCCACTATAATTGTTCTCCTCTCTCTCTTTTAATTTCATTTTCTTTTAATTTCATTTCATTTCATTTTCCCATTTCTTTAGACCTTTCAACCTAAATCAAATTACTAGACTCAAGTCTTTTCCTAATTTTTCAGGAATTTTGCAAAGTGACTATAAAATATTATTGGAAAAAAAATTCTGTCATTATAGTGTGCTTACACTACAGCAACTGATCCAGATTATACACCAAACTGTTGAAGGAGGTGGCAGATACTTCGAGTCCTAAACTGCATTTTGTAGCAACATGGTGTGAGACTCCTAACAGAAGTCATGGACCTATAGCAAATCCACTGTAAGCAATTACCATTTTCTATATAYACCTGATAAATACTGCTTTCATACTCTTATCAATGCTGCTTTCAAGTCCTTGCTGTCTCTTGTTTTCACTGATTGCTGTGTTAGCAGACTGGTGATGGGCATTGAATGACTGCAGTGAGCATTGGCAACCAGCGAAGGTCTTTGCAGAGGGRTAAWATTCAATGTGGAGATTAACTAGAAWAAAAYTCTTGAAATAGTACCTTGCAGCAGCAAATAGATTCTTTCCKACACTATAATCCACTTGGGGCATTTAATCAGATTCTTTCTATTATATATCTAGATTAGCTAAATCTGGCTAACTAGGTTTTTGAAGATTTGGACAACTTCCAGGCATTAAATGCAAATTTCCTTAATTTCTCCGTATGATAGAAAGTCTATTCAGTTTGGGATTCTACTCTCTAAGCACACTTTTTGATGCGTGGTTAAGACAGTTTTATGATTCAGTAACACTGAAACAGGCAAATTAATAGGACCTTTAGAGATTTGTTAATCAAACTTTTGAATTGTTGATAGTTAATAGTCCTTAGCCATACTTGACATTTAAAGTATACAATACTTTACAAACATTGAATAATTGCAGTCTCAGCTTCTTCAGGTGCTATGAAAATCATTTTAGCATTAGTGTGCAGACAAGGAAACTGAGGCAAGGGCAGCTTTCCAGTTCTGGAATGTCCTACTGATTGGAAAGAGATAATATCGCTATCCACACAGCATTGATCTGGGCATTTACAAAAAACATTAAGGAAACATTGGGCAAAGTGATACTATTCTACCATTTTTCACAGTATGCAATGTCATGGTGTAATATCTGTTATTGAAACGTCCATATATTAGTTATAAGAATGAATTGCTCAACAATAATTTCTGCTACCAGTGAGGAGGTGCAGGCTAAAAGGAAAATCCAATTCATCCACTTTGGATGGGAAGGTAAAGAGGGATTTTGGAGTATGCATTGTAATACTAGGCAGTTAAAATTAAACAGTTAAAAACAAGAACTGTAGAAATTTTATATAAATGGTAAAGAACTTACAGTTCTGATAGTCTATGTCATTCCTAGGGCGAGCTTTATGGGTTCTTTTGTCATTTGTGTTTTTTAGGAGTCTTTTGAAAAGAGAAAGTGCATAAACATGCTGACAGAGGAAATCTCAGAAGACATATTTTGACTGTATAGTAAAAACTCCTGAACTRAGTTCAAGGCTGCAATACTTGTTTTTATTTCTGTCCTTCCTTTTACATACTCAGTTTTCAGAGTTTTGCTATATTACACAGACTTTTAGGTGAGGACCATTTCCTTATGGATTCAAATGAACTGAAAGAAAAACATATAAATGCATAAAAATTGTGCTTTGGTGGGTTCAATTTTACTTGTCCTTTCCACTCTTTGTTTGGTTCACTCCCCCTTTGTTCACCACATGTAAAAGCAAATTTTAAAACCTGATTCTTCTAGGTAGTAYGCCACTTATAGAAATTTTTAAAAAACCCTAACATTTGCTTTATTGCTCTTTCTAGTGGAAAAAAAAAAATTCCAGATCTAGGAATGAATTACTAAAAAAAACATTTCCTCATTCAACTAGTCCATTTATTATTTTCTGCTGAGAACTTCAGGTTTTGGGGTTTTTTTWAATAATATAACACCTGTAGAATATTTTTTGTTATTTAATACAATGACTGGATGTTGTGCTATGCTTAAAGAATAGGTCCCCACGTATCTCCATAGTGCTCTGGAGATATAGYCCATAACTCCCACATCTGGTCATACTTCAAAACCAGAATGACAACCTAAATCAAGAAACTTCTGATTTTATTTCAGGAATCAGTGAGAAAACATAATATCATGGTTTCAGCYAGGGTAATTTCTTCTCAGTAGCTATTACAGTGCTGTGTTTTGGATTCAGAATGAGAATGGTGTTAGTAACACGCTGATGTTTTGGATTTTGGTTGTCATGTTTATCCTGAATCAAGGATTTTTAGTCTCATGCCCTGCCAGTGAGGAGGGATGCAAAAGAAACTGACCAAAGGGATTTCACACCTAAGAATGTCCTGCCCAGTATACAAACTGGGCGGAGTTACCCAGAAAAGAAGCTGATCTGGGTTCAGGAAGGGAAGTTTGACATCACTCAGTGGCGTGGTGAGCAAGTTTATTGTAAATCACTCCTTTTTCCCTTTTTAATATCAATATTATTATAATTAATAATCATTATTCTATTTTACTTTATTTTCAATAATTAATCTGTTCTTATCTCAATCTACAGGTTTTTCTTTGAGTTTTCTCCCCATTCCACTGTTGAGAAGAGTGGCTTGCTGGAGCGGCTCAATGGT
>QVAJ01000090.1:2438668-2450791 GCA_003546035.1 Mixornis gularis
TTTTTTATTATTTTTATTTTTGTTATAACTGTTAAAAGATGGAAATCCTAAGAGGCTTGGATTTTACAGGCAGGACACTGAGACACTAAAATGAAATAGCGGTGGAATTTATAACCTGAAGTTATGGAATCAGTCCTCTATGAAAAAGGTGCAAAAGATTGGAACTAGGTAGTCAACAGATTATGTTAAGAAGACAGCAATTTTAAGTCCTCCCCTAGAGGAAATTTTTGTCTCACCTTTCATGAGCACTCAGGTAACCTGATCATTTAATTGTTCTAGGACTAGCTGGAGGTGCTTCCTTCTAATATGCAATAGACAAGTGATTAAAGCACTCAGTAATGATGTGTACATACAAATGAAGTATTTAATAGGATAAAGAGGTGGATGGTAAGTCTCATCAGTGGCTGTTCATCAGCACACTTACACATAATGTGACAAGTTTCTGTCAAAGCCATGTGTTTCTAAAGAAAACTGAACATTTTTCAAAGGTTTAGCACAGGTCAATCCCCATTAAATCACAAGCTATCTGGTGWGCTAGGTGGTCCCTTTAGAAAGAGCAGAAGTAGAGAAAGATCCCAGCTCACAAAGACAAATGTAAGGGATTGGAAGTGGAAAGCCTCTTTCACAAATAAGTAGGTGCTTAGTAGAATTTYTTTAGAACCARCTCTGAAGTTGCAGRCATGGTAAAATGGAAACAGATAATWTTTTTTKACAATGTACATATTATTTTTTAGAATAGATTATTAAATTGATTCTTTAATCAGAAGATATACCAAAAACCTAGAAATCATAGATGCTACTTTTTACAATGATTTGTTTTGATGGCATAATCTGCCATGAACAACCTTTCCCTCACACCAATAAAACCAATCAATATTTCCTTTAAATTTTGTGTTTGAGCTCAACGAAAGCTCACTCAGTAAGCAGTTTAGAATAATCTGTCTGAATAGTCTGCTGTTAGTCTCCATTATCTAAACTTTGAGGGTATTTAAAAAAAAAAAAAAAAGAAAGAGGAAGAGAGGTAAGAGAAACAGATATATTTCAAAGAGATAAATTTCATTCCTTTTGAATCTTCTTATGTTGTTTATATATTCTGATAGTGCAGGATGACTCCTGCCGCACATGCAGGAATCAACTGTGGATACATCTAGCAACAAATGCTCCTGGTCTCCAGTTTCCATACCAGTCCTATTGCATCGTGAAGACATTAACTGAAAGAAATTTGAGGGGGGGATATTTTGCCACAAATTTGAAAGCATTAATGCTTTTATACTTGTGCTGCAGCTATTCCCTTTGTGGGCAGCATTTCACTGCTCCAGCAATCAGTTCAAAAGGATACTTCTATTTTTCTGCTTGGGGTTAGCACAGAAACAGTAAAGCATGAGACAGCTTTAGCTTTATTTGGGGATGTAGGAATTAATATTGATATAGGACATACTTTCTACTCCTGAAGAACAGAGAAACTGAAGAACAGGTTCTGATTATTGGCTCCACTTAGAGCTTTAGATTTGCTTTTGGGTGTACAGAGGTACACATTATACCTGAATATGGGTTAATTACGGAATCCCTCTCTAAATGTGAGGTTTTTCTGTCCTAATAAATTGAGAAGGATGTATCTATTCTGTGTCTTCTGAGGATATTTTGCCAATATTTTTCCTTATGGTTCAGTATTGCAGCTTATCAATTCTGAAGGTTATCTCCAGTATGACTGTCAAAAGAATCATAAGAAAATTTATATATAATATTTTCATAAGTCCCTGACCTGTAATCGGATGCTAAAATTTACCACTGAACCTAAATGTATTGCTTTTAAAGTTCTGACCTTGTGTATACACATAGTTTTCTAAAAAAAAAAAAAAAAAGTTATTGAAATGTTACCTCTGAATAATAATTAATCTAAATATTTTTTACAACATATATTTTTTTCCTGTTCTGATTCCATGGACTATCTGGATAAGCCAATCCTACTCCTCTCAAGAAGATAAATATTTTATTTTGTACTTATTTGTCCCCCCAGTCTGGGACCATAAGTTGTTATACTAGGATAGAAGGGGGATTGAATCAATAGGAAAAGGCTAAGGTATGTTTTCAGCCGGAACTGCTATCAGAAAAATGGTATTGTGAGGCTATACCTGAAGTTTTTAATGTTAATTATTTTYTAAGACTAATGTTCTTAGAAAATAATCTAATGGAGCATAAGCAGTTCTGTARTGCATTCCCAAATATAGTTTTGACTTTTAAAGGGAGAGAGAATAAGAGGCCTAATCTGAACCAAATGGTTTGCCTTCTTATAGAAAATATCAGTTGACTGGACCATAATAGCTCTTTTCAATCTATATTCAATTATCTTTTAAAAGCAGCTTCTACATGGCCTGTGTAGCATAGTATTCTGGTGATCACAGATCTAAAATTACTACTCTAAATGGATGTCTTACAAGACATACATGATGATCTCTTTTTCAGAAAATGAATAGATGGTAGAGCCATCTCACAGCAAGATCTACCCATGTTTGCAGGTAAAAAATTATAATTCTCATATGAATCATTCTGTTCCTTGCTGGCTTTGTAACCTAGCTACAATTACCTGAAATGGCATAAATGATACACACAAGTCAGAAATATTTACTGATTATAGAGAACTTAAATATTCCGACAATGAAAATTGAAAGAATATCTTGGATTCAAAAATGTTTTCCTGCAGTAGAGATTTAAATGTCAATGTGKGGCAAAAGAAGTGATTTTTTTTTGCCACATGCAGGTGCAGTAGTTACCCACCTCCTGCTTTCAGCAGACATAGGATGGTAAACAAGAGGAAAGGGGTGTTTATATTTGGAGGGTTATACATGTATATGTGTATCATCTACATCAATAGAATCAATATTGTGACTGTCCCCTGCTGAGAAAATCGTCTGTATTAAAAAGCAGAGAGCCAAAGAAATCAAATATAAACACAACAGAAGTTTTTAGAAAGAGAATGCTTATTGCTGAAAGCAAAATTTTAAAGAATATAAGGGTCTCTAGATTATAAGTAATGGAAGTTATTTTCTAATGAACTATTCAAATCTTTAAGGAGCARTTGACAACACCAATCATAAGGTTGTTTCAGTGTTATTACTGCCAGTGTTATTATATGCCCGTGTTGTGGGCATGGTGTTCAAGCATCCTGTTTCCTTTTATAAAACATAACACTCTTGGGTAACTGGTCTCATTTAGATTCAGGTATGAYGAGAAACAATTGTATATTGTATAATAGCGCCTTACTTTTTTTTCTAGCTTGATTTATTACTTTCACAGGGAAATGAAATGTAGGCTCCTTTCCCCACCCCCTCATGCTAACAAGCTGTGTAAGCTAAAGCGAGCAGGGGAATGTGGTAGTCTGTGCTATGATTTGTCTGCTCTGTTCTTTCATGGCTACAGTCCTTGCCTTGCAGCACACTTTGTTCTTCCTGGGAGACCTTATATGAGGCAGCATGCTTTAAGGCTGCCTACAGGGTGGCTGTGACTGGGGGTTGTGACTGCTAATAAAACGTTCGCTCTACTCTTACCTCTCAGGTTTTTTGGTTGCAAAGGTAAATGGGTTGAAGTAGTTCTGTATAGGAAGTWAGGGTTGTTTTTTTTTAATGGAAAAAAAGGAGGAAATTTCTTGTTTCAAATGAAACAGAATTAATGTGGTATTTTTAAACAGTGTCTTTATCAGCAAGCAAAAAAAAAGATTTTGGTAGGAAAAAAAAACCAGTAATTTTTAGCAATTCAAGGCTAAGGAAGAAAAAATGAAAGTGTGATGTTGAAAATACTAGTCTGGACATATGTAAGTAATTAAGATGAATCTACTACTTTGAGAAGACTTAAAATTATAAACAATGGGAAATAAGTGATGAAAAAGTGAACAGGCTATAAATATTAGGGGGTGTTTAATTTTGTATTTTTAATCATAACACCTCATAGGTCCTTTCTTTCATAATTTTTAATGCGARACATTGATGATCAATGACAAGGTCTTCAGAGAAGTAACCTTAAAAAGTCTGAAGAGCTTCCCTGACACTGCAAATATTTAGACAGTATCTTTGCACTTTAGGTATTTCAGAGATGGCTCAATGCCAACAAGTTTTGAAAAATCTCATGTCATGACTGTTGTAGTAAGAACTTCTTTTTAGCCTTCCTGAGGTTTGTTTCCCTGTGTTTATTTCCCTAGGTGCCTCTTTCCATTCTCTGTTTTTTTTCCCCTTTCTCCATTCCCTTTCTCTCCTGGCTTCTGACCTAAGACTGAAATCAATTGTTTCCTGCAGCGTATGGCACAAGACACACTGAGAAGAAACAGTTTATTCACCCTTGACCAAACTCAGGAGAACCAGGAAGAGAAAGAGACCTGCCAAATTCATCCAGATGGTATCCCAGGCCATGGAAGCAGGCCAGGGCCCAAAGCTGCACCTATTATGCCAACCTGCCTGCTCAAGACCTGCAGATATACCTGACCTCCAGTGACCCCAGCACAGAGTAAGCAGAAAGTGCATTTTCTGAATCTTCTCATTCTGGTTTTCTAATGTTTCATTTTTTAAACAAAAATAGCTCTCAGGATAACGTGGCTATTATCAATGGAGAAATTTTATTGTATTACTCATAAAAGAATTTATTGAAGTAAGAGAAACTGAGATCCATTCTCTAAAGCAAGCACAGTGTTCCTTACAAGCATGGTGTACATGCATTTTTTCAATATCTACTCCAGTTTAAATACTTATTTTATTTATTTTATTTTATTAATTTATTTTAATTTTCTGACAGAGTTAAATAATGCCTTTACTATGCTGGGTCCATTCAGTTCATCAAATAACAGTATATTCAGTAATTAACTTATTTCCTTTTTTTTTTTTTTTCCTGCTTGGTAGAGATTAGTAGGAGGTGAAGGTGGCAAAAAAATGAGTGTCATTTTTTTAGTTTACATGTTAAGAAATGATCTGGAAGTTAATGGATCTGGAGAGCTTGAGGGTTCACGTTTGATCTGCTTATAGTTATTGGTTCAGGTCTTTTGCAGTCATGTAGCTGTTGAAATTCAATAGTTGTTCTCAGTTTCTAGTAGAGTCAGCATCGAGTTTTTCACCTACCAATTTAATCATAGGTGTTTGGGAGTCTGGATCCATAAAGAGACTTAAGTATCACAATGCTGACTATTGTGGAAAAACTAATTTTTGGCCTTCCTGCTAAATAGTGGAATCTGCAGCCCCAAGTCAGTTTTCAAGGTTCTCTATGCAATGCACATAAAAACCGGCTTTAAAAAAACCCAGAATTTTCAGTAGGAGACTGTTTAATCCACCTTTTGTGAAATATGAAGGCTAACTTACTGTATATATGTGTCCTTATTCCTTTCAGACTTCGGTGTCTTCCTATATCCAGATATTTATCTGGAATTTTTATCTTACACTAGTTCATGCACACTTGGTCTTATTTGAGATCAAATCTGAGGAAAGGAAGAACTGGATGTGTAGAAAAGTGAATCTTTTTGACAGCTAAGGAAATGTAGTGGCCAAGTGTCTACAGACTTGGTTGTGAGTTACGTAGTCTAAATCAGCTTCTTACTGGCTTCATTCCAGGACTCATCTGAAGTTTCGTCAATTAATGAAATATTTTATCATGTCACTGTGAAAATAAATGGCATCTGGTCACGTTATCTGGTGACCAGGACACTGTCTTCTGAATCCKAAGTTCTATTACTTGCTCCAGTAAACAGTTGTTAGTTTTATGCACTATTGCATAACTTCAAAAAGACATTTCCAAAAAAGGACTGAAGTTGAAATAAACTTAGTTCTTCAAACAAAGAGAAAATTGTAGGATATCTGAGAAGAATAAAATGAAAGATGGGAGCAATGAACTATAGAATTTTAAAAAAAGTGTTATAGTAAACAGTTTTGAAAAGAGCTACTGTTCTTTGCAGAKGGATAAGTAAGAGGTCAGAGCATTTAAATACCTTTTACAAAACAGACACAGAGGAAGATAATTGCACTGGAAGCTGAAGACAGACACAATTGTTACTAGACGTGTGTGTCTATTAATGAGAAAATGTACAAAGAGGCATGGCACAGAGAATGCACCTCATTCAATCATTTAAAGACAACAGGCAGCCACTGATGGGCCTCAAATAAGTCCAAACTATTTAWAAGAGATTATTTAAAGAAAATGAAAAGTCAAGAATTAAATAATTCTTGTGTTTGAATGTTTTAGGGACTCTGAGGAGAGAATAAATGCAGTATTTTAAAAAAGGACAAACTGTTTAGTTATCAAGTCCTGAATAAGAAACAATGTCTAGTAACAACAAACACAAAGGAGCCAGTTTGTGACTCAGAGACCTAAAATTGTCTTTATTGTACCTTGTTTGTTCCAAAAGAATCTTAGTACCTCTAAATTGTCATTTTAGAGCTTAAGTTATGTAGGAATGAAGATGAAAAATAAAATATGTCTGACGGAATTTAGGGGGATTCAAGTGTCATCCTCAATACGACTATACAAAATATCGATCTAAACCTATAGCCAGTGGTATAGGCCACTAGCCAGTGGTATAGGCCACAGTGAGGGCATTCATGATGACAGCCTGAGGCACATTAGCCTGAAAAAGTATATCTGTATTAATTCAGGTACAAGGAACTTTTTCTGGACTGATCCAGTGTACCTGTAACCTTCACTAGGTTGAATGGCTTCTACTACCCTGGGGCTAAGTACTTACTTTCTGTAATTATATATGTATACATTCTGTCTCTATTTATAAACCTGAGCAAAGATGCTCACCTCTAAACAAAAAGTTCACTTTTGGCTGAAGAAAGGACTACATCTACTTAGCTCTTCTCTAGGCTGTTCTTCAGTTTTAATAAGTCAGAAATGGACAGAATAGGCAATATCTGTCAATATTATAGTATGAGATAACCTACCTATTAGAGATTTTCTAATCTTCCCAAAGATTTTTCTCCATCCTGCTGAAGAAGGCTGGCAGCAACACTAGAGGCCTRCCATTCAAACTTATCTGAAAGTTAATGAGATTACTCCATTTTTCTCCGATACAAAAGCACTTTATACCTTCAACATCTTCTGAGACAACCCAGCCCATCCTCAGTCTCACAATTTCTTCTGGTTTTTCTTTGATTTTCTACATCTTCTAATTTCATCCCATTATCATTGTATTCCACTTTGAAATTCAGGCATAKGCCATCCAGTTTCATTATTTGTTCCTTGTGTTCTAGAAAGATGATTAAAACAAGCAGGAAAACAGAAACAAGCCAGAAGATAAACTAGATTACTTCTTTTCCACATAACATACAGGACATGAGAGAAGATGGGACCTTTCCTAATGAAGACACATCTGCTTCACCACTGATTGAATAGCCTAACAAGATTACTGCTGGAGCCTTTTCTTTCCTTAAAAGTTTGTTCACCCAGACTGATAGAAGTACAGACCAGCTCTCCAGCTCTGTGATATATTGCAGATGTCTCAGTGTTCCCTATAGACAAAACACAGACATGAGTCTGTGTAGTGTTACTGTGATTCAGTGTCATCCATGCCATAATGTTCTAGGAGAACATTCACAGCTCCACTCCTACATATCTATACCTCTCAGGTATAGATTAATGATATAAACCAAGCAAGAGCAATTTTAAACCATGAAGGAATCATTTAGGCAATTACATAATGTCTATAGCTTTCATCCAGTTAATTTTTTTTWAAATAAAAATATTAAAGTAATTAATGTGTGTGTTATAGCTGCCAGTCTTAAAGAACAAAGTATTTCTAAGTTGTCTGAATAATTATTTAATATCTGTTTCTGTTGTTTGGACCATCTGCACAGCCACACGATCTTTTTGTTAAGAAAGGGATTTGCAACAACTTGAGCTTTGCTCAAGACAAAAAATAAACAATTTGCCATTGCTGCGTTAAAGCTGTGAAAAACTTTACAATCTGAAATGCTTTYTAAAGCCAGAAAGGACCTTATCTTCGTTCATGATTCTTCATCCTCTGAGGCTGGTACAGAACAAAGATGAGTCCTGAACATATGGTTGTTTTTATATTTGGAACTATCTGAAGCAAAGAAGGAGTATATTTCACTTGYTAACAAAGGCTAATAAAATATGCACACAAAAGTTGGATGAAGTCRTCTGAAAAGCAAAATTTTTCAATGTAGCTTACTTCCACTACACTTTATGTACAGAGCAAAAAGTGCTTGAGATTCTTCATGCAGCAGATGTAAAAAGATCCATCTTATATCAGGACATGTCATTATGGGGCTTTTTTTTTGACTGTTACCATTGTAAATAGACACACACCAATGTATGAAAAAACATTTTACTGTAACAAGTGAATTACAATTGAAGAACAATCAGAATCAAGATTTCTTGGTTGACTATTGAACCTCAGACTTTTGCTTTGGCCAATAAGCCCTACTTAATCACTTTCTTGGAGGATTGGGGATCAAATATGGCCCACCTATGACACCACCTTACTGCTGAATTTATATATAAGCGACGGTGCCTGAAGATTAGGCCTTGTGTGTCAGACAAAGAAGGCAGAGATATGTTACTAGGTAGCAGAAAACAGAATGGTACTCCCTTCAGTGGCCTTATTCCGGAGAAGACAGTTTTCCTGAATTAAATGTATCTCAGGAGTGCCTCTGTGTTTCGGTTTAGTCAGAAGAGAAGATGGCGCATGAGTTTCAGGATGGTGCACTGAGACTTTTGAGCTTTAAAGCTGTCATGTTGTGGGAGCCTGCAGAGGCCCTACAGATAAAGCCATGTAAGGCTGACATTTGCTGAATACAGTCCTTAATGATCACACTAGATCTCTCTGAAGTCATTTGTGATTTGAAAGCTGTAAAAACACCCTGTTGAGGAAAAAGGTAAAAAGCTGTAATGAAGATAAGAGGCACCCAGCAATTCACATTCTGCATTTTTAGGAAGTAAGTTGTTGCCTGTGATCCCAAAGAACTGAGTGTTGTCAGCTTATTTGAATAATTTTACCAACAAAATAACAGAGTTAGTTTTGCCAATTTAAATTCCATCTCACATTCCATTATCTTCTCAATATATAGACAAACACAAAGATGAAGGACAGTTATTTTGTGAGTCCTCTTTTGTGAATACACTGCTTGGACTGCAGCTGCTTCTATCTTGGAAATAAAGGAAAGAAAGGAGTGCAGGAGAAATGGGAAAGTAATGCTTACATCTCCATTTCTAAAGCATTTCTAGAMGACAGAATTAGGGCAAAGACATGGGTAAAAAGTATTTATGCTCACTGTAACTGTGGTAGAAGAGAATAATTCTTTGGATATCCAAATGAAATGAAAAAAGAATTTGAGGAAGTAATGGGGGAATGACAGTGTGTTTTTTTAAAGAGCTGAAAAAAGAATATGGGAGAAGCAGGTCTTAACTAAATGATTCATARCGAACATTGAACTCTCAATGCAGACTTTATTAGCTGGTGAATCATTTGTGGCACATTCTTGCAGATACATTGTTTCTTTCAACAATGGAACCTATTATGTCAGGAAAAGCATCCAAATAGTATTACTCATGATTTTATTTGCTTCTCTCCAGTTTATGTATTTCTTATTGTTTTCTTACCCTATGACTTTTTAGAGTGTTGTGCTGAGACAAATGGGTACATTTCCTTTTAAGTATGCTTTTCCTTCCTTTTGTTTTGTTTTGTCTGCCTGAGAGCTGCAAAAGAAACAAGCTGTATTTGGGCACAGAGCAATAATAAAACCATTGTACTGTTAGATGTAGTAACATTAAAGGACATGATGCTATTGCATGTTTGTGATATTTGGAACCATAGTCTAGAAAATACAATTCTAAATTTTTAGCTCAGAATAAAATTACAAAAAATTAAAATTTAAGAAAGGGGATAATCTTATCATCTGACACAAAGATGTATTAAAAGTAGGCATGACATATGTCTTAATGACACTAAAAGTGAAATGTTTCAAAGAAATTTTCATATGACAGTGTATCTTTCAATGTCACACCACCATCTCAGGAGCAGTATCAGTGAAATTTGGTTCGTATCCGATCTTTTAGATGTCAGATTTAGCTTCACTTCACATTAAATGGGAAAACTGTCTTTTCCATCCTACCTCTCCATAAATATCTGCAATTCTTCCTCTATTTTAACTACTGAAAATGCCACTTCACTGCCTACTGATTTCTATACAGGATGTTAGGTGGATTTAAAAAAACACCARCACTTTCTTTCAGGTCATCATAACACTTCTGAAGTGAAATCCAAAGTTGTATCACAATGAGTGTATTTGTTTGAAACACACTGAGAATATTCTTAGTGAGTSCAACCAAGAGTCCTTTTGGAGGAAAGTAAACTGGGTTCTCCATTCCAGTCAGTTGCCAAATGTGCAGAGATTTATAAGGATATGGACCACCTGCTCSACACTATCATGAGTTTCTTCAACACACACATGTCCTATTAGAAGTATAAGTACTGTCACATGTGCTATTGCCCACAACCTCTCAACCCTTTAGTTAATGAACRTTATTCATACTTCCTTTCATTCAAATTAATTTCTGTCTTTTCATGCATTTGTAGCTTAGTGATATCTTGAAGATTTTGTCTCACTCTCTTTTATTATTACCCCTTTATTAGTGCTGTCTTTACAAAGATTCAACATGATCCCAGATGAGTTCCTGAGGAAGTGACAGAGCTCATTCCTTAGGAAATGACAGCRTCAAAATTTATGCATTAATATGATAACTTTGTGCAAGTATCTAACTGCCAGTGCATAGGCAAAAAATGCCTCAATTCATCTCAGAAGATGAAGATCCTGTTTATGAAGTCTTAGTAGAAGCAGCACACTTTCGGTGCAGTGCAGAAGATACTCACTGATTACAAGCTCTTGAACCGACCTTCGTGATGGAGGGTAYCACCCAGCACTGCTGCCTGACTGCATGTTCAAACCCGAGGTCTTGGGATCTCCACAGACAGAAGTTTAGGAACCAATCTAGCATGTTTTATTGTTCCCATTTCTCACTGAGGACAAAAGCACGGCTACAGCTACCTTTCCTGCTTGCTCCCTGCTGCAGATTGTATCAGGAACCCCCTGTGTGAGGACTCTAGTTTTCAGCCTGAAAAGAAATTGTGGTGTTCTTCTGTACCTGTCATTGTTACATGTGCAGTGGGAGGGAGGRATGACAGCCCTGGTATCAGAGTTGCAGAGAGATGACACGTAGCACTGAATCATAAAGGCTGTTTTGTCTTTATAAGCTGTTCTGAGGCTCTGAGCTGTGAGGGAATCTTCTGCTTGGAATTTAGGGATGTCAAAAAACACCTGCCCAGCYTATGCCCTCTGTGAATCTAATTCATCCCCAGTACTAAGCAAGCCATAGAAGTGCACTCACCAGAGTCCTCTAAAGACTTATGCACACGGTTCCATGTTTTTTTCAAAAACGGTGGATTATGAGCTGATGATAGGATCAAAGGGCTACTAATGGGATGCTTTTCTGTCATATGGCCTTTTGATTCTCAGCCTACAAACTAGAATGACAAGCAGGAGTTAAGGTATTTTCATTCAGGGTACAGAGCAGTTAGTCGTAGAGTTACTGTTTGCTCTTTGTAATGCTCCCCTTCCCCTTCCCCATCCCTCATCCCTTGCTTTTTTTTTCATCAATCACAGTATGTTCCAGCCCTTGGTGGGCTATTGAGAGTAAGCAGTGGCAGAGAAAACCTGCTCCTGGGACTTGACTTCATCATGGATTTCGCTCCATGAGGTTTTAAGCAGCCACTTCAGGCTCAAGTGRCTAAAGGCTTGCAGGACAGACAGCCAGTGCAGGTTTTCATCTCTTGTTTTAGTAGACAGTCTGCAGGTAAAGGTTCAGCTGTGAGTTGTGAAATTCTTTGTGATCAGGTGAGGAGGAAAGCATGTTTTGCCATATTTGCAGACAAGCTAGCATTTCTAATGGTACATGGTTTCACTGAATGCTCTATTTTCACTTGGTTTGAAATCAAAACAGTAAACCTTATTCTCTTCTCAGTAAGAATTCCAGGCTGTTGACCCTGACAAACCAGCATTACGGTGTTTTGCACAGTCTTTATGACACACATCACAGGCAAGTGCAGTGAAAGGAGTTGAGTCATAGAAAATA
>QVAJ01000090.1:2450852-2491839 GCA_003546035.1 Mixornis gularis
TTTTTTTTTTTTTTTTTTTAAGATTTATGTGTATGTACACTTATGGAGGAAACCAAACAAGGATTAAAATATTACCATTAATTTGGGAATTACACTTTTTATAGAAAGCATTGAATTCTTGAACGTGCTTGGAGTATCCTGCTCCACTCTCATATCTCCATCCTTGCTCCTAAATTTATCATATAGTCCCAACTACTTTAGATTTACTCAACCAMAGGTACATCCAACTCTATTTAGGTTTATCTTCTTCTTGTTCAGGTACAAAATATGTTAAGTGATGTGAGTAGGTAACATTTCCCAGTGAACCAGCCAGAATCAAATATGATGAATTATCATGATGATCCTTTTTAGAAAAAGTACTAAAATCCCCAAAAATTTGAGATAAGAATTGTAATTAACCACATTGACATTATCCACAAATTTATCAGCAGATAGTTCAATAGATAGGTACCACATCATTTTAAAACCTGTAAGTAAGAGCCTGTAAATTTTTCTTGATGTTATCCACATATTCAAACAAGAAGTTTTGGAGAATGGCATCTAAAGTTTTGACCATTATTTTGCCCAAGGCAGCGGGTTTGATGACCGTAAACTTGTCAGGCCACTGATCTCTAATTTTCCAGTGTTGCAGGACTTCACAAGAGGAAGGGAGAGAGAGGCACTTCCTTTTTAACATAGGTGTGATTTTTTGAAATGTTAAGCCATGATAATGAAGTACTAGTAGCTCACAGTGCCATGAACTCAAACAAGGTGGCCTACAGCTGCAGAAAGGATATTACTCTCATTGATGCTGTTCATTCCATTTCCATAAGACAATTGCATGCTGGTGGGTTAATTGGAGATGAACAGGAATAGAAACAGGCAAAAACATATGCAGGAAGAGAAACAATGTAAGATGGAAATATKAACTAGGAGACAGAACTAAACCATCCTGAAGTAAAACCCAAGACTACACAGACTGTGTTGTAAGGACACAATTTCTGTTTATTCACTCCTGTTGTACCATTAAAAGGTTATTACCTGCTAATGTAGAACTAGCCAATGAATCCTGGARGCTGTGTTAAATTTTCTCTTTGGAAAATTTAAATTTTCTCTCCATAAACCTGTTATCAAACCATCTAACTTCATAKGGTTCTTCGGACATGAAGAAAGATTCCTGTAACACTAGAATGACGTAGCAGYGATTATGTAGAAAAAAAAGCATGTCATACCAGTAATATTCAAGGAGGGAACCACTCTCTGAAGRACAGTGAAAGTAACCAGCAGGGAAAAATATAATTAAAGAAATCCTTTCATAGTTCCCTTTGATTATCTCTTTAGTAAATGGAATGGAAAGTACATAATATTTCTATTCTTAGTCACACCACCTGAGTAGTCCCTGACATTAATAAAAAATATTTACCTTTACCTAAATGTAGCTTTGATTTTTTATCATCATCATAGCRTTCAAACACTATACAGTTCAATCAGAGCTTTGCAATGAGGAATAAAACACAACTATAGAGAAAAACTCTGTATTTCMAATTATTTCTTGATTGGTAACAAAACCCCAAAACAGGCCAAAAAAACAGTTAGGAGAAAAATTCTCTTCTCCAGCAAGTTTGCAGGTCTAAGAATCACAGTTTCACCTAGGAAAGTAAAGAGATGAGATCCAGTCTATACATAGCTCTTCTTGAAAAAAAACTGCTGTTAAGAATTTAAGATATTCCCTTTCCAATGATTATTCAGAATGTATTTTTGGTGCAGCTGGGAGTATTATACTAACAAATAAGCAAACCTGAGGAATGAGAACGTAGGAGAGCTGATAACCTTAAAGGTAAATAKGAGAATTTGTATTACTTCTAGTGCAAATGCAGATGCAGCTCTCAACACTAATGTGTGATGAGTGACTAATGTCAGCTCAACATGAAAGACTTCAAAGGCAAGAGAAGTTCTCTGATCATGAATCCTCACAGGATACCATATGATCACATAAAAGTACTGAAGCTTCTGCATAGAAGATGACTGGTTAAAGGTCATAAAAATAGATTTATTTATTGACAAACCTCATGATGATTTCAAAGCAAAGCCACAGAAAATATTTTTAAAATAGTATTATTTTCTGTCCATTAAGTGACAATTTAATAACAGTTGTTTTATGAACAGAAACGTGTAGCCTACCAGTAGGGGAAGGGAAGGCTTGCACCATATTCAAGACATAAAGTAAGTTTGTTCAGGCCTTGAAATACTAACAAGAAAGTGCTTAAACAACATGCAGAAAACAGAGTCAAATTCTACCAATTGTTTTGATGTRAATCTGGAGTATTTTCATATACTCTGTTGAGAATATTATGGAATTTAACGTAAAATGGGAGGAAAAAAAAGGAGTTATGTCTAATCACCAGTCCATAGAGTAGTAAGACCAAGTCTGGTACTAGCTTGGTATTGATATAAACCTTGGAATTATTCCAGTGAAATTCAAGAGGAAAATCTGCAATTGAATATATCAATACAGCAGAGGTCTAAAGTTCTAATCTCAATTTTAAATTAATTTTTGATTTGGACAGAACAAATGTAGTGGGAATAAAGACAGTAAGCATACTCTTTTTTTTAAATATCCCAAAGGACAGCAGTTCTTGATCTAAATATGTCAATTTAAATCAATTATATTCATCCTATTAACTTATATTGAGTACACAGAGAAAAAGAGCAGAGCAATGAGAAGAGATCAGGTTCTATGGTTTTTATCATAATCCTGCATGCTGCAGTTAATTAGGAAACAGTAGCAACCAYGAGGTAGGCTAGAACAGAAGTAAGTTCTTTCTTTGGAGGAAGAAGAAAGTAGAAACAAATTTAGTCTGCCAAAGTTTTGGTCAGGGCTGAAAGAGAGACAATCTGCACATCCAGAAAGTTGAAAGCTTTCAACACTCCCAATGAACTTCTTATAATCTATAGTTTCCTAGACATTGCTCTTGTCCCTGTGTCCRTTTTATTAATGTTGAAATTCTCATTTACACTAAGACTATGGTTATTTTATATCTATATGTCCTCATATATTTTTGGTTGGTTTCAAGATTCCATTCACATCAAAATTTTATAGCTACTTCAATTTGTTTCATACAAATATTTTTAAATTACAAGAAAATTTGCTCATCCAGGCTGATTTTCAGAATTTTTCAAAGCTTTGGAATATTCCAAATACCTGGATGGATTTTGTGGCTTTGAAAAGAAAAATTTTTGTGCGTAGAGCTATGAATACAATTATATATTTYAATGATACATAGCAAATCAACAAAAGAATACTTTTACAATATGGGATGATGACATGTTGCTCAATTTGTAATTCATTATACCATGGAAATGAAGTTTTATGATTTCATTAAATTGTGTATAAAGTAATAAGAAATCAACATTTATTAGAAAAATAATGATTCGAAAACAGCCTTGCAATATGACAAATAAATAAACTTATCATCTYTATATCAGTACAATAACAATAAAATGCAATGTCTGGGAAAAAMGCAATAACACAATGAAAAGAAAAAGGCTCTGTAATCATGTCCTTAATTATAGAAGAATTGTAACAGCTCCAATTTTCCAAAACTCATTTTATAATCTAGTTGTAGGTTTTAATTCATACAAAGTGATATKATACTTGAAATGTATATAGTATATGTTGGTATTTGCTTGCCATTCAATGTTGCATTTAAATACTAGTCTATAAAAGAGAACTGAGGATAAATTCAAGCTGTTCATTTGGTGCCTGTCAAGTTTTGTGAATATTATCTATCTAAACGTTTTGAATGGAGTACTGAGAATACAACACACAATTCTGTGATACTTCCTCACACATGGAAACAATTCGTTCCTCTACMAATTCTACTTCTAGAGGGGCTTTTCATGAAATGTGTATTTGAGATTGGGAAAAAATTGAAAAAAACAGAGMTACTGAGTACCCCAAGTGCAAATTAAAAGAGGCGGTTCCAAAGACCAAAGAACTAAACAAATATGTGTTCTTATAGATGAATTTAGAGAAATTCTGGAAAACTGAAAAACCTTTCTTTTTTTTTTCTCTTCTTTTTTTTTTCCTTCCTCCCCCAAATGTGCCCTATCACGGACTCACATATCATATAACTAACTATATAGCATAGATATAACTTTCAAATTATACTGAAATTTTCATTAATCATCAAAATAAAATAGAAAATATATTTTTTCCTCTTTGATAATCTTAAAGGAAATATTAGCAGAGGGATTATTTTCTAGACCTATGTTACAAAGATTAGGTATCTTACACACATATCTGTATGAAAGGTAGCTATTAAATACTTTAGGCACTACAGACAATGATGGAGGGCATCAACAGTTGCCTGCTTGGGGGAAGATGCAAAACTGCTTTGAATCCATTAATTGTRTGGATTAGCTCTTCCAGTTGGGCTCAAGTTTCTTATACACAGGAATTTTGGGTGTCATCTCATCTTACTTCAACTCTTTCCATTTTGTTGTGTAAATTAGCTCCTTTAATACATAAACTAAAATTTTGAAACAGAAGTATCGGTAAAACAAAACATTGTTTTGTATTTTCCCCCACCCTGCAGCTCTAGATTTACCAGATATTGCTAGTGAGATCCCTGAACTGGGATGCTGCCCCTGAGCATCACCAGCAGAAYCATTTCACGAGACTGTCATGTAACACTGTTCTCAGGGGACTGTTTTGCATACAATAAAAGAATTGGAAGTTATTGTAYCCTATTATTATGAGTCATTAATGAGACATTTCTGACAGTTAAAAGTACTAGTCTTCATATCTCAGCAAACAGTCGGAATGTAAGCCTCTTCTTGGAATTCTGTCTCACGATGTGAATTWGAGGATTTTGGGCTGCATGTTGGGATGAGTAAACACAAATACTTCACAGAAGAATATCATGGAGAAATCTAAGTGTAGCCCCTTAGATACAATAATTAATGTTTTAGTATACTGAGATAAGTGTGAATAAATGATAAGCTTTACTTAACATAGTGAGCTGAGAGAATGGTCAGGAGTTTGAGAAAAAATATCAGGACTCTAAATAGAGAGGAGTAGGATAATTGATGAATAATCAAATTAGTCTCTGAGAAGAGATATGTGGTGAGTAATCTTGCATTTCAATTTTTCTGCTGTGCTAGGATATTAGGGCTGTCTTTCAGACCCAGGAAAATTGTCCCCAATGGTAGTGGAAAAGATAATGTGAAATATATATAAATACTACAGCAAAAATGGAAAATAATACAGTTTTATGATCATTTCAAGGTCAGAGAATGGACTAAGGAAGAGGCTAAATTTTTTATTGCCTCTTTCTTCTCTCTAATGCATATACAGCCATGTGCAGAGTACTCTAAGCACACTACTTCAAACTTTGCTTTACAGATGGCAGGGCAGAGAATGGTATGAAAATAGATCACTGCATCATGAAATGGTGCCCCAGTGAAATGACAAGAAATTATGCTTTAATTACAGTTCTGGCGGGATGGGCAACTCCAACAATTAATATATGAGCTCATTTTTAATGCATATTTTATATTCAGAAAGAAAAAGGGTACCAAAAACCCCTCAAAAARCAGGCATCTTCACTACATAACATGGAGTTTTGAGGGAAGACAGTCTGTGTTCCACTGCACAAAGGAAGGGTAAAGCTTTTCCATACTATTTATTTGCATGTCTAAAATATAAGGCATGGCTGATAAAACATTCAGGAGAAGTCATAATGTAAAGCAAAGGAATAGTACATCTTTATCTTCTGGGACATCAGCCATAGACAGCAATGTGTGCTGTGCATCCACTAGAACAAGTTTATTTTCCTTTCTGATTGAGTTTACATGCTGAAAGGTGATAGCCCAAACAGGTAATTAGTGTCAAGCAAGAAGTTTGAAATTACATTTTTTTCTAGAATGCTTATGAAATTTGAACCATATTGCTGGTTTATCTGCAATATTAAAACGAATTTAGACCTTATGTCTTTTTTATCATCTTTTATTTTTATTTTTTTTTTTCTAATCAGTTCCCTATGTTCTCTGGAGCGGCTTTATGTTAGCTTAGAGTAAAAAGGTATCTCAGAATATTTYAAAACACCACATAGATGATAACTTTTTTTTTTTCTACCAATAGTGACTATGTCAAAGAAATTACTGAACTCTAAATAATCACACACTTGTTTTGTGTCAATTTTCACAGCATATGTTTCCAAAGCTTTAGTTAGATTCTGCTAGCACATGGCACTACCAAGGGGAAAGATTTAGGTTAGTACCTCAGGCTCACTAGTCGAATCTAAAAGCTAAACTTAAGTGACAATGGGATCATACCATGAGTCTGACTTACTTAAAAAAGAAAGAAGATAACTAACACTGTAACAAAAGTTTTGCCCAAAAATGAAGAGCTCAACAAAAATTCAACARTCCCAGGGACCCTATAATTTTACTTTCCAGCAAATTTAAGCTTTTATTAGTGTACTGCAAAGCAAGAAATTTTTCAAGGTTTTTTATCAAAACAGCAAAATGTGCCACCTGATTTGCCAAGCTGAGGATTAGCCAAAATTAAAATGGATTTTTACATGGAAAACAGAGGGGCAAAAGAAAAGCGTGGATGATGCAAGAAAAAAATAAAGAAGGAGAAGGRACAGTAAGGAGTGCAAAAAAGCTGTCATACTGTTCTCATTGCCAGGGAGGGATAAAGTCAACAAATGCTGCTCTCAAGCACAGATCATCTGCCACCTTCTCCCTGGCACATCTTTGGTAGCAGCAACAGGCTTGACTTTCTAGGGCTCTGGCATGGGCAGAGGAGGTAAATTACTTGCTTGTCCATCTCCAGTGATGTGATCCCCAAACCASCTGATAACTGCAGTAGTACCTAAGGATGGCACTATTTGGCAGGGTGTGTATCATAAAGGGAGAGGAGAATGTCCTTCCCATCACTTGACTAACAAGAGAGGCACAAAAATACACGGAAGAAAACCCCATCACTGTCAGATGTTACAGTTTCACATAGTTTTAGGGATCTTTTTCCTGTAGTGAAACTGAGATTGTAGAAATTACGTGACAGGTGAAAGATCAGATTTCATATCTCAACATGTCTGACTGAACTCTGTGCAGCACTATGTCCATCAGCTTTGTCTAACTTTTATTGTAAATGACCACAGAAAAGATTTCAGTATAAGGACARAGAGTGTTTTGAACAMAATACAAAGACCTCTGGCTTTCATTAAGTAAGCATGCAAATAATTTCTTATGCAGTTTGGATTTCCAGAAGTAAAAAAAAAAAAAAAAAAAAAAAAAAAAAAAAAAAAAAAAAAAAAAAAAAACAAAAAAAAAAATCAGACTTCTTTCTTGTCTTTCTGTCTTTTTCATGCCTTCCTCTTACTTTATAATGCTCTTTGGAAGTGTTGTGGCTTAACCATAGATGGTGACTAAGCCCCACACAGCTGCTTGCTCACTCCCTCCCAGGGGGATAGGGGAGAGAATTGGATGGATAAAAGTGAGCAAACACATGGGTTGACATAGAGAGAGTTAAAAGGCAAAGAAAACATGGCACACGCAAGCAAAGAGAGACAAAGAATTGGTTCACCACTTCCCATAGGCAGCTAAGTCCCGGAAAGCAGGTCCTGCCACATGTAACAGTGACTTGGGAAAACAAACACCACAACCCTGAATGTAGCCACCTTTCTTCTTTCACCCAGCTTTATATGCTGACCCTAACACCATATGGTCTGGGATACCCCTTTGGTCAGCTGGGGTCAGCTGTCCTGGCTGTGTACCCAGCCAAAGCCTTATGCAGTCCCCTCCTCCTTTCTAATGGGATGGCATGAGAGGCAGAAATGCCTTGCTGTGTCAGCACTGCTCAGAAATAACAAAAAACATCTCCATGTTACCAACCTTGTTTCCAGAAAAAATTCAAAACCTAGTCCCATTCCAGATGTTCTGATGAAATTTAACTCTACCCTGGACAAAACCAGCATAGTGAGTTGTATAAAAACCTCAGGAACAATGCAAAAARAAAAATAGAATAGAATTGTATTATGAAAGGAATTCATTACTTTCATCCATAGCTTCATTAGAGAATTTCCTTAAAAATCTAAAGGATCCACTGGAGAATAACTTATTTTCCTCTTTTAATTGTATTCTGTTTTGGAAGTGATTTTTKCCCTCTTATTGCCTTTGTACTTGTTTAGTTGTCAGCATTCTACTGTTGTATCATATCAATATTATAATGTTATGCTTTTTTTGTGTACTGCAAACTCTTCATTCATATTTCTACTCCTAAAATGTTTTGAGATATTAAATTAGACATTTTGAGATTTTTGAGGGGCTTTGATTAATTGTTTATTCTATTTTTATGAATTCCTCTTGTCTTTAATAACATCTCAAAGRGGAATAAAAGATTGTCTTTGACTCAGTGAGCTGTTTAAAACCTTTCCAGTTCTGGTGGTAATATGGCTTGAATCCCTGAAGTGCTGACTTATTCAGCTGCCCTTATTGCATGAGATGCTGCCAAGGAATCATGGTGAGTTGATACATCCATGTTTAGAGGTAAGTAAATACTGTTGAGTTTTCTGTAGCAGTTAAACAATTTTTGTGGAGTTTTGAATATTATTTTTATATCTGATTTCCATTCAGAGATTTATTTCTTAAAATTAAGCCATAACGAATTAAGTTCCAAAGCATGAATTTATGATACATTGTTTTCATAAAATACAGATAAGGCATTTATCCTTCCTTCTCTAATTATGTTGATTCCCTGGTACAAAACCTGGTGTTCTCAGTAAAAGCAAGAAGCTGATCTGTTGGGAGGACATAATTTGAAGGCATCTACAAAATATTACAGGAGAAAAGTGGGTGGAAAATGATGAGCAAATTGTTTGAGTCAAAGCTAGCAATATTTCAGCAGTAGGCTGGGGAAAAAATGGTAAGAGTGTAACAGGGAGATGAACGAAGGCAAACAGGATTTTTTGGCAAATTACTCTAAATATTTGGCTGGTAGCTAGCATTTTATYATTCTGGAGTACTGTGGTGTTATGRTGTGTTASACAATACCTTAARGTTTGCATGATGAATTGTTCACTTCCTGTAGAAAGAGTAACAGACTTTGGGTAGCTCCAGTCATATACCATCCMTTTGCTCTGTACATAGGGATTGTATTGCTACCCATAAAATGCATTGTTTAAGTTTCTTCGTGCACTTGGCTAGTCCTGCTTCTGAGCTTTAAYAACAACTTCATAAATCAAGCATCAGGAATGCACATGCAGTTCAAAGCAAGCTCACCTTCAGTCATAAGACTACAAGAGCTTCTCTTCCAGCCACTGCTTTTGTGGGGTAATTCTACAAAAGAGTATGGAAATATGCAATATTTTTTATGGACTTTGAMTTTAAGAGGCTGATTTCTGAAAGAATTATTCAAAAATAAATAAATTTAAAGGAGATAAATTATATTCATGCATACATTTTTAAAAAAATTCCCTTTAAGAGATTGTGGAAAAACAATATGGTTTTAGTCTGTTACTTTCGTACAAACCAGAAGTGAGATAGAAATTCTACATCAGGCTAAAAGGAAAAAAAATATACTAAACATAAAGTGCTTGATCTAAACTCATAAAAGGCAACAGGCATTTTCATCTGGCTTTGACTCAAGTTCATGTTTTGATTAGTGAAGGATACTTAGCTGATGGCTTTGGTATTACTGGTAATAGAGCAAATTTATCTAGTTTGCTTAACTAGTGACCTATAGTAATTCAGGAAACTTTTTAAACCATCAGTGTGGCCTCTGCTAGTCTTCACAATGTTCTCTGCTGTAGTGACCACATGGAGAAAGCCAACATGTGTGCAAGTCCCTCTAAGCCTCTAAGTGTAAATATTTTTGTGCATATCTGTTACTACTGTTCATAATGTATAAGATGAAACTGCTGGCCTAAAGCGTGAATTAATTTTGGTGGGCTTTTTTTTCTTTTGTTTCTTAACCTTAAGGATGTTTTTTTACCTCTTTGCTGTATACTTCCCAGCACACAAAGATTCATACTACAGTTTCCTTACTGTGATCTTTTATTAGAGTGCTGATTGGTATTGATATCAAATCTATGGTCTGTAAAAGAGTCACAGAATCACAGAATTGTTAAGGTTGGAAGGGAGCACAGTGGATCATCTGGTCCAATCTCCCTGCTTAAGCAGCGTCATCCCAGAACACATGGCACAGGACTGGGTCCATATGGTTCTTGAATATCTCCAGTGAGGGAGACCCTACAACCTCTCTGGACAATGTGTTCCAGCGTGTGGTCACCTGCACAGTAAAGTTCTTCCTCATATTCAGGTGGGACTTTCTGTGCATCAGTTTCTGCCCATTGCCTCTTGTCCTATTGCTTGGTGGCACCACCAAGGAGATCCTGGCTTTATCCTCTGGAAAACCTCCTTTCAGATTAAAGACATTGACGAGGTCCCCCTGTTGTCTCTTTTGAGGCTGAGCAGGCTCAAATTCCTTAGCCTATGCTCTCAAGAAAGATAYTCCACTCGCTTAAATGTGTAAATAATCTTGGGAACAGCCACATGCCAAAGGAAAAATTGTACAATTTATTTTTCATAGTGTAAGGACAGAAAGCTGTTGGGACACTTCAGCTTTTCCACTGTATTAAAACTAATTCYTACYGTTTGATGATCTGTAAGGTYTCTTCCAAACCAGGCCAAATTTTRGYTATCATCAAAATTCACCCAGAAAAGGAAGCTTCTCTACACCATACATTTTAAATTATTCAAATAAATGGTTTTTTTTTAAACATTAAATATAGCTTAAATAATTTCACATCTTTTTTTGTCACATATTATCAGGGAAAAAATAAAACCAAATTAGAAATCTACTTGTTTTAGAAAACAAGTAACTGTAATCCATTTTAGAAACATTTATGTTTCTACACCCAGGTCAAGGAGCAACACACCATGCTGTTTATTGAATTAGCTACTTTACTGTAACATGGGCTGACTGGTCTGCATAACTTCAGAGTAAGCAGGATATCTGTTYTGATTTTTAACATTTCTCTGCTATTGGTTCTGTCACTGACTAAACAGACAACATCCCATCTTGATCTCCTTTTCCTTACAACAATAAAACCTGGAATGCTTTACAGGTTGCAGGGATCCCCCATTCTGCACTGGCAAAGGTGTAGCATCCTTTCCATCCCTGTGCATATCCCTGTCTGATGTGTGACAGTGTTTGGCTTTGTGCTTTCATGTGCACAGTCTGTGCTTGGCACTGGAGGGAAGAAAAGCTCACAAAGATTTGTACTGAGAGTTATAAAATTCTGCTGGGAATGGATCCTAGCACCCCTAAGGCAAGAGCTGCCCTTGCTTTTGAATAAGAATTATAAATGTCTTCCAGTGGGGTTAAAGTCTGCATTTGGAAACAGGTAAGGTGGTGTGCATTTTCCTCTCTTGTTTGAAGCAGTGCAAATTTTCCTATCAGTTTCTAAAGCACAAAAATCTGGATGTTCAGTTCTATTTACAAAGGCATACTAATTAAAGCTTATGTTTAAACAATATGAAGTCTTGCAGGATTTTTCTTTGCTGTTAGTATTTATTTCATGGTTKATGTTTTTTTTCTCCCTGAAGCAATGAGGATCAGTGGGATTGGTTTTTTTTGGTTTTTTTTTTTTTTGGTAGGAATTTCTGGAATTATTTATTTGTCATCTTTTAAAGTCTAGATTCATACCTGGATATTTTTAGCCTCTCCGACCCCCCAACCCCCCAGCCCAATGTCCATGACTTTTCAGAATACTTGTTAAAGGTGGCTCAGTGAGCTAATTAGCTAATTTCCTTTGGGAACACTGAAGAAAGCCAAAAGATTCAAATGATCGTTACCTAGAAACTAGAATAGTGTATTAAACCAATTTTTTAAAAATCTATATGAGCTTTCTGATGACAGAATTTGTGTATTTTAGAAAGAAAAAAAAAATCCAGTCTCAGTTTTAATTATGATCATCTTTTTGCACATCTCCATRCTTCTTACAATCATCATTTTGACAAGCATAAACATACATTTTCTTGATGAAAATAATTTTCCYTTCATGATTACACTTGCTGACTCCTCATTACTTAAACTGCTAGAAAGAGATCTCAAGGGAGTGGCTTAGTCTATTCCTTTAAGGTCAAGAGCTTCACAAGTGGGTGTAAGTAATTGAGTTATAGGGCAAAGATGAGTAAAGCTTTTAGGAAGTTAAGAAGAAAAATCCTCTTGATAAAGAAATGAAYCTAATTTACAGAGTGTTGTTTTAGTACATAAATTTTCTAATTATATTGTATCTCACAGGCAAATTTCATATTAATTGGTAAAAATGAGGGACCAATTCTGACCCAGTTCCCATAATCCTTTTATCACAGAGTGGAGGAATTAGAGGTTCAATAAAAGTGATTGTGCCCCAAAAATGAATTTTGAATTCTGTCTGTGCTTGACTGCTGAAGTTTTGTCACATAAATATAGATAAATTGTTGGAATGGCAGAGCACTAYAGTTTTCTGGGGAGGGTACTTTCAGTGTCTTAGGTGAAAGTTCTTCTGAACAGGTACAAAAATGTGTTTTCATCTACATCTTAGTCATGGGAAAATCAGTGCAGGAAAACTGGCACTTCTGGCTCACTACTTATCCCACTATAAAGTGCTTGTGTGAAATAGAGCAGATGAATCCTGCTCCACAGATAAAGGAAGTTCCTAACAACCTAGCAATGGCATGGCAATATCTGTTTGAGACCCTCACAGTGASGGTTTAATTTAGCTGCATTAAGCAGGGGTACGTAATGCTGTGCAGGTTCAGCAAGAGAATCCTGCATGGGAAACAGTATGGCTCCACACTGTATCTGCTCTCTGGACAATCAGCTGGATGTCAGATGGTACACCCCTGGTGCCTCTAATGAGATTATGTATGGGTGACTATACTGATCTGATAACRTTATGTGAAATACAGACACCGTCTCCACACACTGAGTATTATTACTTTGCTTTCTGACACATTTGCACCATATCTTTTACTGCAGTTTAGTCTTCTGATTCAACCTTTTTGGAAACCCTTACACTTCTGCCCAGTCTATAATCCTGCTGCTTGACATGGGAGGAAAGTTTGTGCTTTTAGTCCCAGATCACAAAACAGTCATGGAATAGCAACACACTGCTACATCAAGGATAGCCTGAAAGGAGAACAYGGGAAGAAAATAATTTTAATGGAAATTAGCCAGAATAATTGCACTCTCAAAAAAGTCAGCTTCCTGGGTATTAATCTCTAAGCTTAATCACAGAGTCACAGAATACTCTGAGTTGTGAAAGGCCTTCAAGGATAATCCAATCTAACTTTCAAGAGAATGGCCCACATACAGGTCGAATCCACAACCTTGGTGTTGCCAGCACCATGCTCCATCCAGCTGAGTTAAAATGCAATCCTTGTCATTGTCTACTGTGGGAGTCACTGCAGAACTAAAGAGCCTGCCCAGGACTGATCTGAGAACTAACCCTTTGACACTAATGCCTGGATCTTACTTTTCACTTTTCTCTGATTCAAGAGTGGAAGATGACTGATACTTTAAGTATGTTATTAATGCAAATGGTTAATGAACCATCATCTTGAAAAAGGTTCCTGCAGATATAGATGACAAAAATATCCACAGTGAAAACCAATATTTATTACAGAAAACAYAGTTTTTACTTTTTACTTACACTGTTTCACCAAAGATTTAAAATATGTGACTTCTTAGTGAATATTTGTCAAGATAGGGACTTTTACCACTGGATACAATCTAGGTGTATTTATCCAGTTAGAGGTCCTGATGCTAGTCATACAAGCTGTACCTGAGTTACTTTAATTTTTTTACCCATATGAATATTTTTGTGTACCCTCTGAAAATGTGTTATTTTCACTTGTATGTAAAATTTCTAAAAAACTATCATAAAAAATTGCACTTAAGAAAAAAAATCAGAGCTATTTGCTTAAGAACAGAAATTAAATACTTCTGACAACTTGCAGTTTTGCAGTCAGTGGGACTACAAAAAAATAGAGTCAGTTTCATAAATAGTCAATATTGCTACATAAGCAGGGTAATTTTAAAATATTAACAAATATTTACACTCTGAAGTTGTACAGAAGAGACAAGAATATGGAGGAGTGGCAGACAAAGATGTGATAAACCACATAAAATCACTACATGGAAGCTGTATGAAACAATAAAGTGTTAAAAAAAGTCAGAGCTTATTGATTTAAGTCAAACGACGATTCCATAGTTTTTCACCATGACACAGAAAGAAAACAAAGAAAGGGAATGTAGGTGTTAAGGAGATTGAGAAATTTATTTTTAATGAGTTCTGTCTGGTCCTTTGCCTTCCATCATAAATCTAGACAAGTAGTAAATAGTTTTAGTTTTCTGGCCACGCAGCTTGACTTGAATATATAAAATTCATTGTACATTATTCAGAAACTCAGAAATGCAAGGCCAGAATGGATCATCAGATCGTCTTGTCTGACCTGTGCTATAACCCCACAGAATTTTACCCAGCTGAGACCTATAATTTATGCTTGAATAATACATACAATAGCATTTCTCCTACAGCTTTTCTTTCCCAATCTTCTGAGAAACAGTTAGCCTCATGAAAGAATTTTCTGAACTCCTGTGATAACTGGAAGACCCCAAATGCCAAGATTTTAAAACAGAATCATACCTCACCCTCAGTCCTGAATAACTTTGGTTAAGTCAAGGCGAAAATTATTTTGATATAATTATTCATGTGTGCAGCATTCAGAGGATTATCTCTTTGCTTAGTGAAATGTGATCCAAACTTGTACTGAGCCAGTGCAGCAGACCATAATGATGAGACAGTAATTTCAGGCAGAATTTCGGTAGAGTTTAAGCAGAGGTTTTGTTTGTAAAAACCTGTATATTAGCAGGAGTGTCTGCTGTTTAACCCAAGCATGCACAATAGCTGTCTTTAACAATACCACCTCTATTTCATAGAATCATRCAAGAGTTCTGGTCARAAGGAACTTTTAAAGGTCATATAGTCCAACCATCCTTAAATGAGCAGGGGCATCTTCAACTAGATCAGGTTGCTCAGAGCCCCTTCCAGCCTGACCCTCTGTGCTAACAGGCATGTGAAATACACCGCTCCTCCAAGAAACCTGTTCTGGTCTTTCTCAGCCTCATTGCAAAAACTTATTTCTTATATCTAATCTAAACTGATTTTGGTTTTGGTTAAAATCATTACCCCTTGTCGTATGGCAACAGGACCTGCCAAAAAGTCTGTCCCCATTTTTCTTATTAGCCCTTTTTTAAGTACTGGAAGGCACTATAACATTTCCCTTGRGCCTTCTCCATGCTGAACAGCCCCARCTTGCTCAACCTTTCAACACAGGAGACSTGCTCCCACTCTCACATCGTTTTGGTGGACTTCTTGGACCTGTGAACCACTTGTAAGGGCTCACTTCTGTGGACATGGGTAAGAAGGTATCATTCTCACTGAATTTTAGTATGCCACTTTGAAAGGTTAGTATTGAACAGGTAAAAAAAAAACAACTGATAACTGCTTACTTGAAAGAATATTCTATAATTTTGAAGACTAGTGAGAATTTCATCTTCACACCAAGCCATGGTCAGTGAGTAGGGGCTTGTCATATGCTACAGGGGCATCAGACGAGATGTAAGATTTATGTCATTTTCCTACCACTTCTGGGTTWCACATAATAAATCATTAACTACTCTTGCACTTCTGTACATTTCTTACTGAGATTCCCAGATGAGTTTGTACCATTCTGATGTATAGAAAAAGAAACATGAAACATACACTGTTCCTTAAAGTTTGTTCAAAATGTTATTAGAAAATTCACATAATCATTATGTTGTTGATCTTCCCACTTCATCTTTCTTTGCCATTGCTTTACTAATCATGGAATTATTGCTTCTTATGTATATAATTTTTGTTTGCCTATGAAAAACTCCTTATCTTCCCATAGTTCTTGTCAAAAAATTATCCCGTTTTCAAACCTTTATTGTTGGTCTTTTCTTCTCAAAGTAGTGAAACGGATTTCAAGAACACTTGCAATTTTAGATAAATTAAATGCAACAATCTTTTAAAACATMATTACATATAAATCTGAAAACAAGTAAATCAGGATAAAGTGAAGTTTGGTTCCCACCAAAAAAAAAAATTTTTTTTACATTTTTATATTCTACATTTGCCTATTTGATGATGGTTAATAGATTGGAATAGGAAGGAATTTTCTTATCCATGTATAAATTAAAATTGACTATTCTTTTTTTTTCCTCAGATGACAAAAGGAGTACTCCATACAAGAACTGAGCAAGTAAAACCAGAAAAAAAATGTGATCAAATTAATTTCTCTCTTTAAACGACCCACAAGTATTTTACATTGAATGGCCATAATGACATCTAATTCATATTATAAAACATGCCATCTCAGGCTAGGTAAAAATTGAAAAATTAAATCTCCTTTCTATCTTAGGAAGTTTATCGAATTAAAACTTTTCCTTAAAGGAAATCACATTATAAAATTGGTTTTTAATGTAAAAAAATTAACAGTAAAATATTATTGAAGAGTGTGTCTGATAAATCTTACTATACAAAAGAACAACCCTACTGTCTTCTGTACACGTTATATTTTGAGAAGAGTTASTTATGCATGAGAATATTCTACAAATTTTAAGATGAAACTAAGCCAGAATCCTGTTCATATTATTCGTACRTGACTTGTGGTTCACTGAACTGTAACAATGCAAGTCATTTCACAAAGTCTTTTAATGTTAAACTGGCAGGGCCACTTTTGCAAGGCTTTTCTATGCCAGCTCAGTCCTTGATCTCCTTTGTGTAGAAATGCCAAGAATATCAACTTTTGTTTATGGGTTCTAATAGATATTATTTTCCATTTGAGAACAAGTCTGAAAAGAGCATGTTCCCTCCAATTCTTTGTCTCTTGTAGTTCTTAGAATGATACTGAACCATCAGAAGTAATTAAACAAAATTGTATTGTAAATCCCAAGATAAAAGTGTGACTAATGATTAATTCTCTRGTATTTTGTCAAAACCCTTCTCATAATTTCAAAGCTCCAGTCAATATTCACAYAGTTAATTCTCCCTAAGTAAATTTTTCTTTCCACTAGGAAAACATTTGTGTGCTGCTTAATAAATAATTTCTTAAAGTTCTGAGGATATGGTTCTGTAGTTGTTTTTCTTTACTATTTTGATCAAAATTTTGATTTTGAAAAGAGTATGTATTTTGAGATTCACACTAAGGGATTTAATTTTTACATGTACACATATTTCACTTTCACATACAGAAGATGAAGAAGACTTATTTTCCATAAAGATATAAAAATCTAATGCTACCTTTTACAGGGTTTACACTTCAGTTAAAAGACAGKTTTTTTCAAAAAAAGAGCTTTCAGAATTATGCATCTTAAGCCATAAGTTCACAAAAACATAGATACAGTAAATGCAATTTTCAAGTCTACTTTTCTGAGATATACTTATAACACATTAAACTCTTACCTTGTTGTCTTTCTTTCAAATCYCCAGCTATTCTTACATCTCATTCTRTGGCCCATGTGATCTGTTGCTCTGTGTGTCTTTGAATTCAAACTACAAAACTAAGCAGAAAATTTAACTAATTTACTGAACTGCAATGCTTTCATCCAAGCAAGGCTTTTAATGGTCCATATAGWAGCAAATTTCACAAGTATTTTAATGGAAACTTATTGTCTGTTGAATTTTTTCCCCTCTGTTTGTTTTAATTGACTGTATTTGATGGTCAAGTTCTAACACATTCTTTTTTTAAAYTTATTTTTAGTATTGATTAGAATTTTCAATCTGAGTGAGATTTCAAAGACACTGAGATTTATCAGAYTTTCAACAACTATCAAAAATTAAATTCAACATTTCATTTTTTACACTGCAATACGAAACAAGGAGAATTTCAGTTTATTCCTTTGSCTACATGAATTTATTTACTTTCCCCCTATTTTGTTACCTTAGACATGCCTTTTTTTTCTAGATACAGAAATAAAAATGTACAATAACTTACAGTACTCAGAGACTACAGTGAACAACAAAATGTTTGGTTTTTTTACTACAAAGGTCACTGAAAGTGGAACAGGTTCTGCAGAGGATTGTGGAGCCTCCATCTCTGGAGATTTTCAAAATAATCTGACTGGACTCATTCCTGAGCAACATTCTTGTGCAGGAAGTTTGGCCTAAATGATTTCCAAGTGTCCCTTACAACTTCAGCTATTCTATGTGTCTCTGTTATTTTGCATGCCATTCAAGATGTCTTCTCTTATTGTTCTGCTGAGATTGAGGCAGAAACAAGACTATAAAAATACCAACTTATTTCCAATTTGCTTAAACCTCAATCAAAACTTTGTAAGTAAGGAATCATATTTTACAAGACAAAGGAGTTTTAAGTTGTCAAGAGGAGCACATGTGAAATGAATTGTATTATGGCAATATGATATTTTGAATGAGTTCACATGAGAAACCTGCCAACTACCTGTACCTTGAAGATCCAGTGCTGAAGAAGAATGTGAATGTCTACATTYCAGAGGAAAAAGTCAGTGTAGAATTCTTCTCATTCAGCCTTTTAAACCTCCCATACAGATATATTTGACTGAATTACTCTCTATAAGTTCCTTTCCTAATTAGAGAAGATGAGGAATAGACATTTCTACAGAAGAAAAACTGGATTCTGTTTCATACTTTGGCATTAAATTAAGATATGCTATGTGTTTGAAATTCATGATTTTGRTGTTGATTATAAATGAAATCTAGGGTGAAAGTTCACATTTAAACAATAGGCATCTCTCTTCCATGGTCCAGAGACCTTAGAGAAAGTAAACCTTTCAGAAAGTTGTTATTAACTTGAGTGCATAGCAAATTGTTCCTTTACCACATTTACTCATTTAGAATTATTCTGTAATGCTGCTCTGACTGACTTTGATTTTGATTTACACCACAGAAATTACCCTGATGAGCTATGACACAGCTCACTTTGACTCGGAATGGCAAATAGAAATAAATCCAAGCAACACAAACCCCACAAATACCTAAATATTGATTAATTGTTGGAGACATGAGGATGCCAAAAAGAGCTGGAGCATGTCCTATATATTGTATGTATAGTCAGTTTAGAAGGGATTTGCCCTACTTGCAAGTCAATCTGTATCTGGAGGCCARGAATGATCCTGGTATTAATGCCTTAGGTGGTTTAGAGGTCACTAGATTAGTACATAAATTTTAGGAATAAATGGATACCTAGAGAGAAATTATGTCTGACTATGTTTAGACACCTATCAGGATAATGGATCTGTACAGCTTAGCAACAAACTATCTCTATTTATGGACTTTATAGAGATTTTCGGGGGAAAAAAAGTGATTCAGACAAAGATTTAGGTGCATGTTGTGAAAGCACACATCTATATACTTACACAGCTCTGCTACACATCTTGTAGTGCCTACTAATAGAAGCCTCCATCTCTCACAACCCTTTTATTATCTAAGTTTATGTCAAATAGAAATGAGCTTTTAAATTTTAATTAATGGGAGTTTCTAAACTGTATGTTCTTCTTCAAACCTCATGTCTGTTTACTGTGACTGGTAACTATTTATCCCATTTGTCACAGTCCTCCAAAATATGTAAATATTTAATTATACAGACAGATGTCTATAGGTACTTTTAGAAATCCTAGGACATTTATTTTTTATTGACTTCATTCAGAATTAGGTGTTTTGAAAGGGATGTCAAACATCCCCCTAAGTCTTGGTAGAAATAATACAATTAGTTCATGATCAGTAGGGTTGATTTTTAGCTAGACAACAATCTCTTAAAAAAAAAAATCAAATTCTTCAGAAATATTCACAGAAATAGTGCCCTGATTATGAACTGCACCCCACTCTAGAAAAAAACTATCTTCAGAGGAACTCCTTGTTTCCAAATCTAATTCCAGTCCATAAACCAATATTCAGTGTAACCATAGAGAGCAACCTGGGGATACCCTGGAATATTATTATGAATGTCACAAAATTTCAGGACTCCAAGATCTGTGTAAATGTCAAGTACAAAAGAATTTTGCTTCCTAACCTTTATTCATAAAAGGAAAAGAAAGGGAAGGGAAGGGAAGGGAAGGGAAGGGAAGGGAAGGGAAGGGAAGGGAAGGGAAGGGAAGAATGAAAAATAAAATTAAATAAGGGGGGGGGAAGTTATTTGAAAATGAAAATTTATCCCAAGAACTAAGTAATTTGGGGATGATTTCATAGGACCAGTCTTGCAGCATTTACACAAGCAACAGTTTTTCTTCCTTCACTGGACTTCATTCAGTTACACATCACTTTCTTTTGCAAGCATGCTCTTCTAATGCTGTTTCATTTTGAATTACTTAGTATTAGTATTAATATTAGTATTTTTAGTGTCGGGAATGAGGGTTTCATCATGAAGTTATTTGAAGTAAAATCTGAACTCTATATATAAACTCAAAGCTTTGTTGAAACCTACATCCAAAAATCACAGTTATATTACATAGATTTTGTATGCGCTTTTTATCTGAAAAAAATGACATGATTTACTTCTACCTTCTACCTTTTCCATTAAAAATAATCAGTATACACATATTTACTATGATAAAACAGAACTTTTTTTTTTTTYCCCCCCCTCGAGTACCTGTTAAATCCATAATGAACTTGTGGAACTTCAGGAATTTCAGGGATTATCCTCAGGCTCTTTATCCCCTCTTCTTTTCCATAGAATTATATAAAAATTAGTTAAACTATCTAGAGTATATTTATACTTATCCTCATTTCTAATGAATATTTCAAGTAGTAAAAGCCTTATAATTATCAATATTGAACATTTATATCTGAAGTTAACAGAGTATAACACACTTTCTTTTACAGAAAATTTTCTCATATTTATTCTCACTTTCAATCTCAGGTTTTCTTGAAGGAAGTCTGCAGTTTCATTTTTAAACTGTTTTTATTTTTTGAAAAAATGAGATTTTATTGACACCAAATGTCTCACCCAATGCAAAAGGCGTAATCTGTTTTCCAGTAAAAGGAAAATATATTGTAATGGTCCCAAATTTATAATCACCTCTTGTTTTATAACTCATGTCCTTAAGAATGTGCACAGAAATATTTGAGAGATTAGTTACAAAGTATATTTTGTTTCTYATGAAATCTGTTCAATTTTATAGGTATGAAAGGAGACATCAGACATGAATAACACCTGCACTGAACAGTTTTGCAAATGGAGWATGTAAGATACAATAGCAATACTCTGTATGTGCCCAAGAGCAACTTCTTTGTTAAAGCTCTAGACTACAACTCAATATAATGCTATCTGATAAGAAGCATGGATAGAGGCAAAGGAAATTAGGCTTCTAGTGCTTCCTAAAAACAGCATTTTCCTTTTTTTTTTTTAAACCTTCAAAGAGTATAAATCATTTCAGCTGCTTACACATCACCAGACAGAACACCAGAAACATGCCACCTGTCTTTAGGCACTCCTAAATTRGGAATTAAACTTTAGAGTAGAAAGTTACAGCCCCTGTATAGTCAAGAGGGAGGCAGAATCCTCCAGCTAATGATTAACACTACAAAAAAAATCTTAGTCATAATTTAAGACTCTAGACTTAGAGTCACAGATTATATTTAAAGTTCTTAAAGTAGGAATGCCATTTACATTGGTAGGCTGGTAGTAAAAAAGCTGTTCCTCAAAGAATTTCWTTTTAGTAGCTCAGGATGAAATCCAAAGAGCTAACAAGGCTTCTGTGTAACTCAGCTGAGATCTGAAATAYAAACTGAGCAATCTAGTGAGCAGTCAGTTAACGGCTCAGAAGTCTGCAAGTTTGCATGCCAATCTGTTGTCACCACAGAACCTACTTAGAACATTACATTTATAAACTTGTCAAAATCCTGAGATACCTGAATATGTAAGCACTATCTTGTGCATATGAACTTGCATAAGTAGAACTGTATGTACCTTGTTCAGACCTGAATGTATTAGGAAAYAAAATCCCTAAATATTCTGTAGCTCAGTGATGTGGGGCACGTTTCCACWATGCCATTTCTTATTGGATAACAGAGGTTGTTTCCTCTACAGAATATGCCCTGCTAGAAAATCAGCTCACAGGATCCCTTTACAAAAGCGACCTGAGGGTGTTTTCCCTACATATTATCATAGGATCCAAATCTTTTCCAGGCTGCTCCAACAGTAGCAACCCTGTAACACAACAGGGTAATAATGTAAAGAGATGCCACTGCATTATTCAAGATGCTACAAGTCTGTGTACTCTACTTGGCATTGACTATTAACTTGCGTATTTCACTGCAGTCTTGATGAGCAGATACAGACTCGAGTTCTAGAATTCATCTGGGCAACAGCAGGTTAGAACTGTTTGCCTGTGTCCACCACACGATGGAGAAAGGCACTGATGTGCAGTTTGTGAATGTGGTTTAATTATCAAAGCCCTAGAATTTAATATAGCTTTCTTTTTTCATAATCTGGTTTGTATTATTCAACAAACTGTACAGTTGGCAACCTTCTATCTTTTAGCACATAGACCATGAAAAGAAATAATTCATTAATACAAGCTACAGAGGACAATATGAAATTCCTTAGAAATTAAAAGATATCAGAYTAAAATATTAGTACTGTTTTGGTTAGCATGCTGCATGCTATCTAATATTCAGTASTTAGAAACAGCACATGGTAAAGGCGGACACAAAAAGTAGTCAGAGTAATATGTCTTTTTTCTCTTCCTTTTATTTTTTGGTAGCTAAGCAAACTATATAATATCTGTTGCTTATAAAAGTCCTACAATTTCAATATTAAGCATTCTTTTGCTTGCTAATGAAATATCATCCAGTATCAAATTGGTATTTAATTATCACAAAACATATGTCAAATTATAACTTTAAGAAAAAAACAAACAAAAATATAAATAAATTCATGTGATGTATTGCCAAATTTATGTGCAGATTGTAACAAGTCTTCATAGACTTCCTTTGCTGCTAACTAGTCAGATACATTTTTGTTGCTGTTTTAACAATATATTCTATGAAGAAGAAAAGCAAACATCTCCATGTAAATAGTTGAAGTACTGTGTGTGAAGTGAGAGTGTTGTTGATCATATAGCACTGTGTCCATTTCTATTTAAATACATTGAGGAAGAAAAACTATCACTTATGAAAAGAATTTGCTACCTATTAAGATTGAGGTAAAGTTCTTCCAGACAATTTTTTTAAGTACATTATTATTTGCTTCTTGATAGTTTAGAGATTTAAAAAAAAATTGTTTTGAAAGATGAATATGAGAAGGTAATACCTCTTCCTTTAAAATTTACTCTTTTACTTGAGCAAGCTCTCTAGTTACATCTGTAGTTGTTGTGCATCTTATTTTGAGAAAGGAACACCTTTTTAGGGATAAATTGTCTGAATTTGAAGGAATACCAAAAATCTTTGAAGCAATGTCAAAAGACTCTTTTKTAGAGATTGAAATATACACATATATAGAAAGAGGGAGAAAGAGAGGGAAAAAGAGAGAGATATTTAAATATATGTGTAYATATATAACCAGAACCAGTAAGGTTGTTGATGTACCTTGAGCAGGATAATCTGCAGACCTCAGCTGACAATACAGCCTTCTTCTCTGACACTACGTGAAGCCTGTTGGCTGTTGGTCAGTAGACTGCTCTTTTTTGTTTGGAAATGATYGTGTGCCTATTTAAAATCTGTTTTCAGATAAAAGGTTTAAATAATTTCATTAATTTGATTAAAGGAATTTAGGACATTATGGAAACTGTTCTCCTGACTCATATAGGATGTTACCTGACATAATATAAAAAATTCTGGTCTCAAGTATTTTTTATCCAACTTCAGTTACACTCAAAATTCCTACATGGGCTTCAAGAACTAAACTTCTGAAGGCAGTGCATCATTTTTGTTTTGTTATCTAGGAAACAAGGTACCCAATGTCTTAGTTGTTCTAAATAAACAGTAATTCTTTGCTTAAAATAACCCCAAGAACTGAATAGATCAAGCAATATAGAACAGTCTTGGGAGTCCCAAGATTTTCCCTATGACAACCTGACATATTTCGCTGTAGATAAATCTTCCCTCACATCTTGGGAAAATAAAAAATGAGGAAATGTTCAGATACAAGTGTAACAAAGGATATTAGTTGCTTTTATTCTACATCTTTACTAAGAAAGAAGTTAAAATGACAGGCATTTCTAAGGGGCAGATCACAGGCAAACRCAGATTTGATTTTGAGTGGATTTCACTCCTATCTGAAAGTCTGGCACTAATGCCATGTATTGGGAACATAAATATCATGCTGTTTATAAGAAGCAAGAATCAAAGCACATAACCCATCCTAATGAAATTTAGCTATTAAAAAGGATGCTTTCAACCATCAGTAACTTCTGTTCCTTTAACAATTTGCATAGTTTCTTAAAAATCTACAAGGCAGCAACCACAGAAACTTACAGATTTTTCTCCCACAATAAACCAGTCTTTTTTTCATCTTTTTTTCATTTATTCCATGGCAATTTAAATGAAAATAACCTTCTTAGTTATTACCTTCATGTCATTTTTTTAATAAAGGGTATTAGATGTGCCTTAAAGATTCATTTTAAATGGCACCAACAACTATCTCCTCATATAATGGACCTGAAATGATTAGGCAAAGCTGTGAACATGCATCAATATTTATTTCCTTTGTTTCTGKTTAATGTATTTTTCATGAAAATCATACATTTTTCTATATTTTTTCTAAGTTGATTAGTAAATATTTATTCTACATTGTTATCTGAAGTCAAGTAATCAAAAAATTATAATCTATTAAATATTTCCTTTAAAGATGTTTTTAAAAATAATTCTCAAATTCTCCTCAGAGTTAAAATGTAGCAATTTTTCTTCTTTTTAATTCTCTTCTACATGACAACAACTCAAATTGAGGCGCATTTCTGACTGATATCACCTAACATCTCTTATTCAGAATGACAGAACTTCATTGAAATCCACAAAAGGAACACTTGAGCTTTCAGGAGCATATAAAACTGAATTGATTGCCTGATTATCTCTTGTAGACATAAATCTCCTTTTACTTGCAGTCAAGTAGGATATCAAGAACCAAAAGAATCTCATGGAATTCTTTAAAAAACTTGTAAAATAAGAGTTAGCTTTGCTCTTTGATGCAGCATGACTCTTCTTCAGGTAAGTAACAGGCTTTCCTGTGCTATGGACTGTTTGATTCTATTATTTAAATGTGGGATGACTTTCTGATGATATATAATCAATAAAATAGTTCCTGTGTAACTTCAACTGCAAAGAGCAGGACAGTGAGGAAAGGAAGCTGCCCTTTGTGACAAGAGCGTGAGTGCAGGAAGCTCTGCCCAGGAACAGGTGATGAGCAAGCTAGGAGATAATGGGTTGGGATTAGAGATTAGATCAATGTGGGCATTATCATTGTAGTTGTTTCCCAACTAATGAAGGAAGCATTATATTTGCTGAATCTGCTCATGGTAGACCTTAATCATCCTAATATCCACTGGGAGGGAACCATCACAGAGCAGAAGCAACCATGGAGTGCATTGATGACAACTTCCTGGAAGAGGCAATTGAAGAGGCAAAAAAGGGAAATTCTTTGCTGGAATTCCAGATAAGGAAAAAGTCCAGCTCTTAAGTGAATGACCCATATGGGGATAGAACCCACAACCTTGGCATTATTATTGTCGTGGTCTAACCAACTTCTTCCTCTATGTTCTGTACTGCTGAAATATAACGGGAGTGCTAGGTCTAGTTCTGTGCTCTGAAGTGTCTCACCACACTCACCATAAATAATTTATTCCCACTGAGAAGGATAAAATTCTTTCTTAGAAAAAGTAGTTGTAATACAGAAAGTATTTCTGATATAGAAAAGTAGCTCTAATACAGAAAAAAACCCAAGCCAAAACAAAACTTGTTTGTATAGTCAATCTTTTTTATTTTATTCCAGTTTGACCCTCAATCCATTACTAAGAGCTTCATGAGCAACATAATCAGGAGCAACCATACTGACTTGTGCTTTTGCTTTTGGTTATTGAGTTTCACTTCTCTGAGAACTTTTTGAAACATCATAACTATAGTATCAATTATAAGAATAACGAGAATAACTATTGCTGAGAGAGAGGGTGTTATAAAAATCCACTTACTTCCACTCACCGAACTATTTTTCAAAATTCAGTACAAGATAGGTACTTCATTACAGTAAACTTAGATTCAATAACAATTTCAAACGTAACATTTTTAATAAGACATCTCATCAAACACAATATGAACAAAACATTTTGTAGAAAGAATCAAAGCAAAATGTAAAATGGTCTTCATATCCATTGACAAGTAAATCTCTGATCTGTAAACCTCATGAAATCCTTTTGTTGCAATATTGTTAGCAATTTTCTCATATGACTATCAGCATAACAGCACAATAAGCAATCTTGGGAACCCTTTTGCAAATATTTATGAGTGATCATGTTAGTTTTGTCCGTGGATAAATTCACCTGACTTTCTATTTATCTTTTCACATAGATGCCTTCTGGCTGGGAGAAACATAATGTCACCTTAATTATGTTCTTGCTATGGTAGCATAAATTATTTATGCTTGAACATATTTATATTTAGCCTCCTCTAGCTTTCATTTCTGACCTCCAGTATGTGAGCTCTGTGAGGAAGCACAGTGTTAAGGTATGTGACCTAGCAATGTTTACTGTTTTGTTTTTTTTTTACCTTGTCATATCTCTTAGTAACATAGATCATTAAGACTGAGCAACTATGCTAGCCAGCCGATGAAGTTGTAAAGGTGAGACTGTTCTTAGCTACTTAAARTGGATTCAGATTTTATACATATCAAGAAGGTCATTCCAGCTGCTACACCTTCTTCACGATAAATGTACAACCCTAGAGATTGCCAATTGGCAAAATGTAGATTGTCACAGCTAGATCATTAAATCAAAAATTGTCATGGGACTGATTGTCTTAGGAGTATTAAAAGTTATAATGTACCTCTTCCCATTAGTTGTAGGAACTGGGAGCAGCCAGTACTTGRAGGAATTGCAAGACTGGATTTCAAACTGATGACCCAGTATCTGAAAAAAACATTTCTTCTTCTGTGCCTTTTTCCCAGAGTCTGTTAACAGCATCAGCCTCTCATTTAACAGTAATTCCTGAGTTAGAAATCAGAAAGTTACAAAACTAAAATGCTTCTGAAGCAGTGGAAAAGATCACTGCCGGCAGCAAATCCAGAAGATCCACAATGCAATTGAGCAATTTGTTTAGAGCATCTGTAAAGTGATTTTGACCAATCTGATACAGAATACAAAAACATGCTGTTCAAGCTGAAAATATAGATTGCTTTGTATACAAATATTATATATAATTGCTTTTGCAAATGGATTTGGGAGCYGGGGAGTAACTCTAAAAAATTTTCTATCTCTGCAACGCATATTGTTTTTAATAATAGTAGATGTACACACAGTGGTAATTGCTAATCCAGTCATACTCTGATTCCCAACATGAGTTGGGAAATCAGTGATTTCAACATTTTCAGGACAATGGTTGAAATTAGTGAACTAGGCTCAGACTCCTCATTTTTCATGATAACTTCAGGCTTATCTTACTCAGARTTCCTAAACAATATTAGCAGAAGTTTAGGAGAGGTACCCCCACTAGCCAGTAAGACTATTTTGACTATCATATCTAATCAGGACTTTCTTTCCTGGATGCAGTTTCAGGTTCTAACATTCTTGATGCTCCAAACTAAAATGATTATGAAATRTGAATGTATTATTGTAGAATCCATTGTTAACCTTTTAAGAGAGACATTGTTTGGATAAACCTATACAAATATTCTGATTTCCATTTGTCAAAAGAGAAATGAAGAGCAAATGAGAAGTGAAGGAAAGATGGCAAAAGGTATGCATATATAGCATTTTCCCCAAGATGATGACTGAGTGGGACATACTGAAATGAAATTTATTTTGAACCTTTTGAAGAATCAAACRATCTTCTTAGCTTGAACATAGTTGTAGACCTATTTTTCGCTCTTTTGCCACCATACGTTCCCCTTTCAACCATGATAAAAACCCAAACAAATGAAAAATAAGACTACCTACAACATTGTGCTCCCAAGCCATAACAAAGAGTTCTAGTCTTAAGGTGGATGATAGCAATGTCTGAAGTTATTCTGTTACAGGAGGAGGATTCATAGCTACGGGCCATTTCTGAGATGATGCCTCCTACGCCTCTGAGTCACACTATTGCAGTTGACATTTGCATTGTTTCTCAAAGAATACTTCTATGACAGAAATGAGATAAGCAGAGCTATTTCTGTTGATTACAACAAATTTGAGTAAATAAGGGCTAAAAATGAGATTCTGAAAATCTTGGCAATTACATTTATGGGACTCATTTAAAAAAAATCTAACTTTTTTTTCAGCGGATGCATGCTAAGTTTCATATATACAGAATGTTAAAGGCAAACTATTTTATCATTACAGACTTAATAACACATTAGATATTTTACCYGAAATGGGAGAAGCAAAATGATTTCCCTGATCATATGATTATTATTCTGATTACTCACTGTCAGTTGAAAATTCAGAAGATTAAGACATCTAATAAAAATATATTCTAACTAGAGTTGAGAATCCCTGTAATGATATTCTTGGGTAACTCCATTCTGGTGAAATTTCCTCAGACTTTCAATTCTTGAGGATAGTTCATGAGAAGTAATTGCTGAATTACTCATAAATAGTCACAAATTGTAGAGACTCGGAAGGTGATGAACTGTTCTGTATGAGGCTCTGCTCCTGTCAGGACCTGTGCAACATATGGAAACTGAACAGGGTGATCATTTGGCTCTCTGACAGGTCCAGACCAATATACTGTTATAAAAACATGATATATTCACTCAATCAGACCTCTCATGATAAAATGTACTAATGTACTAATTTTGTACTAATTTTGTACTAATTTTGCACTAATTTTGTACTAATTTTGTACTAATTTTGTAACAGTATTCATTACATTTCACATATGGTGTCTTACATAACAATATCCTTTCACCGTTTCTTGATTCAGTTCAATTGTTTTATTGTGATTTGCTCTTCTACTGACCATACTCTAACAATCACACTTGATGAAAATATTAAACATTCAAACTCTTCATCAACATCTCTGGTCTTTGTGGAGAAGTTAAATATCAATTTCCCACTTCAACTTGACAACAATTTGGAAGTGACTGACCTTGACCCTTTGTTCTTCTCTGTGTAACTTAACAGTAAAAGACTTAGCAGGACAGTTATGAGTATGCATAACATCAGATATAATCTCAAGATATTTCCATAAATACATGATTTATCCTACCAGTTTTGTCCCAGAGGAGACAAGCTATATGAGCACGTGAATGTTTGCTTCTAAGACATTGGCCTTACAGGACATAATCAGTATGTTGGTTATGCAGTGGTTCTGCAGGACAGATGCACACAGAAGCCTGTAGGCTATAACCATGCAATGTTATTCAGTGTATTCTACATCTATACCCAAGTTAGCTCTCCGTAAGAGGTTTTTCTGGGATCAGTTGTACCTATTTAATATGGCCAGAAGTGTAGTGCTGGCCAACACTGACTACAACAGCTAGCTCCTGAGAGAAGATTTCCCTTCCAACATAAATTGTGAATTGTGCCTACTCACCTGAACAAACTCCTAAAGCCATTTGCATTATAATATATTGTAATAAAATATGTTGCTGCAAAAAGAGCAGATGGTGCTGCCCTTATAAGTCTCTTAACCCTTATGAAATAAACTGTCTTAAAAGGTACACTGCTGAGGTGTCTTCCCCTGAGCAAGGTAGTATGGGAACAGAGCTCTATGAATAAGGGCTAGGAAGCAGGAACACAGCCAGAAATGTGTGCACCACTGACTCCTTTACAGGATGAAAAATCTAATAATCTGATGAGTCTTAAGCCTCTGTGTCTACTGCCCACTGTTTTACTTGTGTGCACTTAATGATGAGGGGATTGTCCTATTTGTTCTTACAACTGCTGCTGGGGTAGTACTCAGGCTCCTTTGAAAACCATCATGTTACTCAGTAAGGGCAGAATCTAAACAGATTCTAAAAGTCTCCTGCAAGGGAAGACCACTAGTGGTCAGAGCCTGACCACTCATTGCCCCAAAGACCACTGAAACCCACACAACTTTAACGGTCCATGTGTCCAGGTKGAAAATAGCAGCCAGCTGCCTCTGTGCACCAAACCTGATGGATCAGCCTTATCAGCAACAGACATTTAAAGAAACACAAACTTGGAGCAAAACTGATCTTGTCAACAAAAAGAAAATAAATGCTTTATATGACATATGTAAAGGGCAACATAGGTAGTAATTTATAGTAATTTTGATASAAGATGAAAGTGTTAAGTTCTTGAAGAAACAGAAAAAGTGTAAAAGTGTGTCAATAAATACATAAAAAGGACCACAAGTGGATCCTAGAGTGAGGAAGAAGCAGGAGCATCTGATGATTCACCAGAGCATCCCCACCACTACTGCCATTGCGTGAAGAGGATGAGCCTGAAACCAGAAAAAGGAGTACAATGTAAAGAATGTGTACACAACCATTTTAACTACATTTCAATTTTTTTTTTTGTGTAATAATCAGATCTAGTCTAACAATGATTTTTGAGTTGCACTGTTAAGATTTCAATGACATCAACAGCTTCATTAGTAATGCACTTCCTTTTTTTGCCCATTCACAAGATTTTGAACATAACAAGAAGACATAAAGAAACAGTCTGTTCAGATTGACTAGTATCTACTTCAGAGTGCTCAAATTATTCAATAGATTCTAGWGAATTAAGTAATAATAATGTTATTAACCTTTAACAGAGGTGATATTACTCTTTGAATAATAGAAAGATAGATAAGCTGTATTAGTAATTACCACAGTATATTTCCCATGAAATAAAATTTAATAAAACATGGGCCCTGATCCTACCCACAGTGTTTTGTAATAATTAAATTGCCACCACACTTACTGCYTTTAATGATGTTTTATGAACTTTAATATCTATGTAGATATTGAGTTTTTTCTTCTCTCAAGGGATAAAAGCAAAATAACTTATTTTTCTGTTTTAAGCCTTACCGTGTACTTAATGAAGGTTGGAATCAAAGAGATTTGCTAAAAATACATTGCCTAAATAAAAATAAAAAAAAACTTCACACTTTGTACTATACATAGAATCTTGTGTGCTTTAAATATTTCTTTTCTACATAATGAAGTACATGTACAGAATGTGGAAACCTTGTGCTGGAACAAGTATTACATGTGCCCATAAATTAATGTGTCCCCTTAGGAAAATGAAATTTCACAATGTAATTACCCCATTTCTTCACTGAAGACATAAAGGAATTTATAGAACTAATTACACTGATAATGAAGAGGGATTTTTCTATTCCTTTTTCATTGCAATCCCACCTAGAAGCATGATATAGGAAGATGTAATTCATCGAACTTCACAGTGGCTTTGCTGTTCTATATTTATTATAAGAAACTGTGGCATTTCAATAGTTTTGTGTCATATTCATAAACTTCCTATATAGCAATAAACACAACATTCCAATATAATACTGGAGATTTTGAAATAAACTTTTCTGCTAATTTTCCGGGTTAGAATTGCTATTAATTGAAAAAACACTTGGYTTAAATTAGTTTTTTTTCAAGTCTTCTCTTCCACGACTGTTTGTAACACAGTGTATGAAGTGCCACATTAATACTATTCTTTAGCTTAAGAAAGCTTTTGCTGAAAATATTTATGATTATCCTAAGAACTATCCTTAAAAGTAGAAGCTRTATGAAAATAGTTAAAGATGGAATTTTTTTTGTAATATTAATTAGAGAACATCTTTCCTTTCATGATCTCAAAACTGTTTGCAAATTGGAACTGTTAATTTTCTAGAGGCAATATTTGCTAAGACAGTACATATCAGATGGCTAGCTAGACAAGAAAAACAACCTTATATTTAAGGAATGTCATGCTCAAGAAATCATGTCTACTAAAATAAATTAAAAAAAAATAAAAATTAAAATATTAAAGAAAGGAATTCAATAAAAGTTTAGAAGTGCTGTCAGTCCTCTGARAAGTTCCAAAGTCAATATTTGGAGTAGGGAAAGTATCTCTTTTATGAGTATGTGGGGGTGTGTGAGATTTTTAATTTTGTTTTTTAAAAACACTGTTTGTAAAGCACAACAAGAATAGGAATAAAGAACCCCATATACAATCACAGAATCATTTAGCTTTAAGGTCATTGAGTCCAACCATAAAACTGTCAAGYKCACCATTAAACCATGTCCCTAAGCCTGACACCTGCACATATTTTGAATATCTCCAGGCCTARTGATTCAGACACTTCACTGGACAGCCTGTGTCAATGCTTGATAGCTCTTCCAGGGAAGAAAAGTTTCCTAATATCCAATCAATATCTCCCCTGGCACAACTTTTGTTCACAGAAAACCAGTCCAGYTGGACATCTTCCATAGTTGCCTTCCTCACCAGCTGTCTCAGGAAGTAACCTTCCACACATTGCAAGAACCTCCTGGACTCTTTCCTCTCCACTGTATTGTTTCTCCAGCAGAAATCTGGTGAGTTGAAGCCCCCCATGCAAACRAGGGCTAGCCTTTGTGAGACTTCCTTTTATTTTATATATTGTAATCATAAAATATTTCATCTGCCTTTTCATCTGGGTCGGGTGGTCTATAGCAGACTCCTACCAGGATATCTTCCTTTTTGGCCTTTCCCCTAATTCTCATGCACAGACTCAACCCTATCATCATCACTATCTACCAAAACACTCCATAGCATACACAATTACCCCACCACTTCTCCTTCCTTGCCTATCACTTCTGAAAATTTTCTAGGCATCCATTCTTGCACTCCAGTTGTGCACGTCATGCTACCATGTTTCCTTGATTGCAACTATATTTCTGCTCCATTWAAAAAATTTATTTATTTCTAAAAATGGCAAATCTACAGCAATCAAAAGAGTTAGACTTCAAAGACATTTAACATGCCCTACTCTTACTGAATTGTAAGGACTAGTTATTATATCAAAGTGCAGCCAGTCATAAAAGAAATGTCAGGGAGGACTGGTTTGCCTGAACATCAGTGCTTTAAAATTCAGCGGTTAGTGCTGTGCTAGTCATCTTGGGCCAGTGTTATCGTCAATGAAAAGAAGCAGGCATCTCCAGAGAGAGATTAATCTCACCCTATGAAAGGCAAGCAAATTAGATCAAAGCAGTCACCCTCTGGAAGTGCATATTTATCTTCAACAACCATAAATGAAGCCYGAGGTGAACTGCTCAGACTCAGATGTCTAACAAAAAATGTTAGGTGAAATGAGCCTCTAAAATTTACCACTGAAGSCTCTATACAGTATTAACTCCATGTCTTTCAAAACTTTTCTTATTTAGCATAGAGCACAAGTCTCATGCAAGAATATATGACCTTAAGACCTTTAGAACAACAACTGAAAACATTTTGCAGTTGAAGTCGCACATTCTACTGGGCATTGACAGTGTTCTGAGACATTAATTCCCATAAGGAGCTTGAGCGAAAAGGTCCAGATGATCCTGAGGAGCAGATTTAGTTCTCAAGGGAAGAAGCAAACATTCAAAACAAAACAAAAGAAAAAAGATCTCCCAAGAAGAAAATAATCTTTTTTTGACCTAGAATCTGGTGTCAAAATGAATGTTTGACTAATAGTGTCTAGGAAACTCCTGAGATCAGAAGACCAGGTGCTGAAATTTTGACAAGTGAAGCAAAGAAACAAGAAGCAAGAATCTAGAAAGGAAGACTGACCTTTATTCTCTTTTCCTACAAATGACCTATAATAGAATAACTTGAAATAGAAAGGGAAAACAGATTGAAGCAAGTCAAAAGAAAAAAAAAAGGTTAAACCACATTTATCAGAAAATTGTGCTCAGTCTCTTCTAATTTATACTAATTTAGAAACATATTTCTTCATTTCTGAGAATAGAAACACTCATCATATTTTTATATAATAAATTATGTGTTTAGATATGTATTGAATCTCTGACACCAATCCATAACAATTAACATCTATATCAATCACAAATTATATTTTCACTTGTTCTGATGTTTAAAATCTATCAAAGATTTTATTAAAATTACTTTTAAAATTTCCTGGATTATGAGTTCTCTTGAAAAATACATTTTGATAGAACAAGAAAACTTCTGAACATCTAAAAGCSTTTCAGTTCCAGAGATGATGTTCTCATGGAAAATAAGCACACTCTTTGAGCTTATTTGAGCAGGAAGAGAAATGTCTGTTTTGTGCAGTTTTTCTCACTGTAGAGCTAATAATTTAGGGGAGAGMGGTAAAAAATATTACAAATTAAATGTGAAATGAGTCTCTTTTTAAAATCCAAAAGGCAACAAAAGTTGAGACTATGATTTTCCTTAGTAAAAWCATTTGTAAAGGAAATGATGTGGCCTTCAGATAAGAAAAAGTAGYTCTTAAAAATCTGGCAGAGGAAGAAAAGATTAATAAGATCAGAGACAAATACAAAATGCTATTTATGGACAGGAACTAATTTTAGTGATTTTAGATTACTCATTCAGAATATTCAAAAGATTACTCATTCAAAATATTCAAAAGAAAAGAAAAAATGGGTGGTGATGATATTTTTAAATTACAGAGTAAATGAAATCTTGCTTTATTTAAGGGYAAATTATCATAGACTTAAGAAATTGCAAACCCAGATTTAGCTGTCTTTGTGACTTTGAAAGTTTAATATTATCAGACACTGTTTTATAGCAGTGACTTTGATGCAAATGAAATTCCAATCTCCTAAAATTCCCAAGCAGAAAAGAAATTAAAGTATTTGTTGAATAAATTGTTGACTTTCAGTAGTTTGTCCAGCTGTTATTTAATAGATCTGGCCTTTATAACGACTCTTATATTTGCTTGTATGTTTATATGCTTACTTATACACTCTAAATTTACTTATATGTTCTAAATTTTTTGCCCCTTGGCCTTCATTTATACAATCCTTAATATTATGAACATTTGGTGGAAGGGTGGAATTCCACCATGTCTATATTTTATCTCACATGAAATCAAATTAAAAAGGAAATCTTGTCTTCATTTGAATCTCTTAATTCCTTCACCCTTCAACCATCTCCATTAATGACTTTGTGCCTGAACACTCTAATAAAAAATTGTATTCATCATCTGTTTTTTGCACAAGTATAGGCACAATTTATTTCATATATTGTTTTTATCTTGCATTATCTGATTCTCTTATGTCTGTTGGGAATAGAATATACTTTCTCAAAATCAGCTGTGTCACAATGGTTGCAGAAAAACATGCTGTAAATGTTGACTTAATACTTATATCTTAAAGAATTCTTGTTTTTCTGAGAAGAAGAAGAAATTTCCAAATTTGTATGGAAAGAGCATTGATGTATACTTCCACTCACAATTTGACAAAATGATTATTTGTGCATTATTGTGTGATTATAACCAATCATGATCAATTGTGTGAAAAAGTGATAGTAAATAGTAGCCATAGTAGATATAGAGATGTAGTCTAACTATTTGATACCTTTTRTTCAGAAAATTATCCTTTAGCCTTGCTCACTATAGTGGAAGTTTCAATGYATCAACAGAACGATGAATATGTAGACTGAACAAATTTAGATTTTAATTTTTATAGTGTGGGTTAGAAAGTCACGTCAAGGGACCAGGAGTCAAACATGATGATATGTGAAATACAAGGCAAAGAAAACTACTGAAAGCACAATGAAAACTTTAAAGTGTTAAAGAATATCTGCTGGTGGCAGACTTGAGGAAGCAAATAAATTACATTCAACTGGGACTGAAACAGAAACTTTAGGAGAGACAAAATGAGGTACAATGGGCAAAATAATAATAATAATAATAATAATAATAATAATAATAATAATAATAGCTCATGTAAACTGAAAATAAAGAGCAAGATGAAGAGTAATGCACAGAAAAATGTGAGGAAATGCAGGCATGCATAGATCAGAGTAGTCAGTATATGGGATATCATGGAATGTAACAAAGATTAAATGGTACAGATAGCTCTGGCAGGAAAAGGCAGAGACAGAAGGAATTATAGGATATTTATATTATATTGTCTTCATAGGGCTGATTATATTAAAAAATATAATTGCAATATAGAATTTTAATGCTTTCAAGATGCTACTACCATAAAGCCCTAGAAAAAACATGTTATAAAAATTCATTGCTGTAAAGTTCCAGCACTAATGGATCAACACTTTTCAATACAAAAAAAAAATCCTGAGAAAAAATAGGTCTACCAACTAAGAATGTTTTTCTGTATTTTTCTTCTTTTAAGAAAGATTATTTTTAAACTATCCTAGCTAGTTGTTAAAGATGACAATTATTATTATTATTATTATCATTATTATTACTTTATCTTAGGTATAAGTTCATAGATTTTTATTTGACTTCTTTGATTGACCTCCCAATCTCTATGGACTGTTAATGGAAATAACACCTGCTAATAAACACAGTTTAAATCATACAATGTTTTTCACAATAAGTTGTTCTCCTGCCATTATCTAAATAACAGGCAGCACCAATTCAGTTGTATAAAACAGGTACAATTTTCTGGAAAAAAATTGAATACTTTAATAAATATCCTGGCAGATTTTATCTTCTTTAGTTTACTCTGGAGAGAAGCCAACAACCTCCTAACTGCTGAGAGTGTAAGAAGCAGAGGGGTGTGTTTTGGATAGTACTCTTCAGAGACAAGCCACCCTGAGGTAACAGTGATATACTGGARAACTTGCAGAAACTAAAAGACTATAAGGTAAGAAGAGAGCTTAAAGCAAATTTTCTCAKGGTCCTTGTACTCAGAAAAACAGTGATTTGGCAAAACACCTTCTGAAGATAGAGTTTTCCATTKGATTTCCATATTCACAGAATCACTGAATGGATAAGGTTGGAAAAACCTATGATCTGGTTTAGTAACCTCCCTGCTCAAGCAAGGTCATCCCAGAGCACATGACACAGGATTGTGTATGCACAATTTAATCAAAATTGTAGGTTGAAAAATAAACTTTTTACGTTGTGGCAATATTTCACAGGACTACGCAYATGGTAAAGTCATTGTTGATTAAGCTAAGGCTTTTGTGTGTTTTAAGGAACAGAACTATTTGCCTGCACTTTATCTTGTTCCTAAAACTATTAGAATTAAAGGTTTTTTTCTTAAAACTTCTGGATTAGCTGAAATAGCTTATTCTTTTCTTTTCCATTCTATTCAGTGAATGATCATTTGCCAGCCAATAATGCATCCCTTTACAGGGAGGTTTAATAGCTGCCTACCTTGCTGAGGTTCTGTGAGAATTAAGTATCTAATGCTGTTAGTAAGTGCTTTGCAGCTGAAAATTGCAAAGTAAGTGCTAAATATAATTACTGTTATTAGAGACACATTCCAATCCAAATGTTTCTTTGATTTTATAGCTGACATAGATTCCATTTGGTATAATATACAAAAATGGYCTTTATAAGAGTGGTCAGGTAATGAAAGTTCCTGTGATGTTTCTTGCTGAGCAGCTCATAACAATTTGTAAGCTAAGAATCATATGCATTTTTAAACAAACAAACAAACAAAGAAAGTAGTCTTTCTGCTTTTAATAAAAATGCTTTCCAAGTAAAGTAATATTTTCCATCAGTCAAAATGACACGAGAAAGCTATAAGATTTGAAAAGTATCCCAACAGGAACCAGATCCTGCCTGGTAGATTTGTAAAGATAGAGCTATTTTTCTTTGTACAATCACACAGGCACCAGAAATGCTAGCAGAAAAAAGATTTAAGTGTGTGTTTAAATGCACCATCAGGTAGTGAATTTCAGTRGTTGGTGCACAACCATGATTTACAAAATTTATCAATCTGKTTTTTTATCTTTAAGAATATGTAGCTTAATATCTGAAGAATCCCTAAGCAACCACATGTCTTCCTGTGAGCATTCCTACTTGATTCACCAATGCTTAAAGGACACCTGAAAATGAAACTAGAGATGAGAAATAGCCATTCAGTGATGGCAATGAGAAGAGTTCCACTCCAGACCTGACTGATGTGTTACTTACAACTACCAGAATAAAGGTTTCTTTGGCTTCCTTTTTCAGTAGAAATACAGGTTTATTTCACAGAATCTCAGAACCATTAGATTTGAAAGGCATCTCTGAAGATCATTTTGTCCAATGCCCCTGCCACGGTAAGGTCACCTAGAGCAGGTAACACAGGAACCACGTGGATTCCAAATGTCTGCAGACAGGGAGATTCCATGACCTCCCTGGGCAGCCTGTTCCACTACTAAAATATTTACAGTACTAAATGTCTAAACTGCAGTATAAGCAATCCCTGTCTCTATTATCCTTGTTTTACCAACAGTAAGCTAAGTTTGCTGCTTGCTAACAAAATTACGTGGTCATTTTTTTTACAAGCTACCTGCATTTGCATCACATTAACATAAATATGTAAATTTAGCTGGCAAAAAAATGGAGTGATAGTACAAATGGAGTATTTTTTCATTTAGTTTTTGAGAAACAATATGTAGCTATTTGCTTGTATAGAAGTAACAGGTATTGTAATGCTTCTGCCACATTCTGCTGGAAATGATGGTCTTTGTGGTCCTGCAAATTACAGTCACCTAAAAATAAAGCATTCTAATACTGAGTACTGAGACAATTAAGACCTGTTGTGGAAATAATTATGTGTGAAAGCCTTGCTGTTATGCATCCTGTGGTCATGAAATACAGCCTATCAAATAAGGAGAACCAAAAAACCCATGAGATATCAGTTTGAGTCTGTCACAGCTGATGCCAGCCAGACTACACTTCTTTAGGTCTATTCATAAGACCCTATGGGAAATCTAAAGAAAATGGAGTATCCAACCAAGAAGTTTACTGCTCTTTTTATTCAAGCAACAGTCTAGCAATATCCAAGGCAAGATACAACTAGAATAATAAAAGCCACTGTTCCAGGAGGAATAATTACTATTAATTATTTTTAAAAAAATGTAATGGAACTGATCTAAAATGTTTACCAGAATTAACATTCCTAAAAACAATGCATTAATAGTATTACAATTATTCCTCCAAACAATAAGGTTATGGCTATTCATTAAAAGCATATCCTGAATTCTTATACTGTAGTAGGAATCATTGATTTCTAATAATAGAATTCTAATAGATTTCTAATAGATTTCTAATAATAGAATATGTCTCACAAGCCTAAAAAGACTGGGTGAAAGGATTTGAAAGGACAAAAATGAGATGAATTATACTGATCTTTTTAGATGTCACTGTAGAAGGGTRTAGAAGTATGGACACCCTCTCCAGAGGGCACATGGAGAGGCTTTCACCTTTCCTGGTGCCATGCAGCTTCTCACAAACTTGCACAGTGGATGYATCAGCATGATTTGCTCAGAAGAAATCTGTTTAGCAGAAAAATGATTCCTCGTGGGAGTTATAGCTGTCCCTCAGCATTCACTGATGACATCAAGGTCACAGTCTAATATGAAACCAAGCACTTTTTTGACTCTTCATTCTAATGATTCAGTGGTCAATCAATATCTTCTCTTATTTCCTGGTCAGGTAACAAACACTTTTAAGAAGGTTTATGTTTACACACAATTTAAAAACAGAAGGAGAAAAATAAATCCATCTTTTGTTAGTTTTTATTACAAACATGCTTCTCTTACTTTTACAGTCACCATTATTTCCTCTTTCTTCTTTTTTTCATCCTAGGATGTAGCTAGGATGGTAACATTCCCTAGATTTCGCATAAAAACACCAAATTCAATATGAGCCTAAATAAAGGTATGCGAATTCCCAGGAASACCAAAGGAGAATTTTGATAGACAGTTCTACAAGGTCTGAGCCACAAACTGAAATTAACATACACATTCAATTGTGTCTGTTTCTTTCTTTTTTCATGAAAGATATAATTACACTTTCATTAATGGTTACTTATTCATATTGTCAGGATGAGATCAAAAATAAATGTTCTTTTTGTGTGGAAGATTACACTCTAGATGTTTGTTAGCATCCAATTTAACGTCACAAGCTACAACTCCATTTATTTTCTCTTAGTCAATTATATGTATTCTTATGTTCACTCCAGGGGTCATGTTATTAAAACTATTAATTGTGTTATCTACCTTTAGTAGAATTGAAGTACAAGTTTAATGGAAAATATAAAAAAAAAAAAATCAAATTGCAAACTGTCTTGGAGCTTTGTGTCAAGTTTATATATATAAAATGTAAATACATATATATTAAGGGAATACATATTTAAAAGAGAKGCAGCATTTTTTGTATGCAAATTTGATAGAAGCTTTCATTTGGATAGTGCTCCAGTAAGTCTAATAAACTAGATATCCACCTTTTCTTTATTGACAAAAAACACAATGCCTTAATAAAATAAGTGCTCTGAACAACACTGTTCAGTCACCTCAGTCTCAGAAACGTGATCAGATTGCTACAATTCAATGTCCAACAGACTGCAGCAACTGACAATGTTGAGCTTAGTTAACACCTAAAGGAGTCSTGCTTTACAGTTTTCCAAATTACTGAAATTTCATATGTGAAATCCCAGTAGGGTCCTAATTCTGATTTTGGCTATCKCATGGGAGAATATCAGTCTTCATTGACATGACCATAGTAAGTATTGCAAATAAGTGTTTTGATGTACTCACATTTTAAATTCACATCTATGTAAATATTCACTTTTTATTTAGAAGTCTTCAGATGTCTCTTTAGAAAAAATTATCCATGTAACTGGATATATGTATAGTGCTGTAGTGGTTTGAAAACAAACCAAGTGAGAGGCTCCAAGTCAGAAAATATAATTT